>APFE031025844.1:59302-106219 GCA_000404065.3 Pinus taeda
ATTTGCAGGGGGCTGAGTCAGCTTCTAGGATTTTGGTTAGTGTCATTTCACTAATAGTTCTTGGTTCCACTTGGAAATTTCATGATCTCTTACTCATCCCTGGGCGAATTCAGAGAGGCAAGTGTCATATGAGCAGTTTCTAGAAGATTCTCTGGGTTTCCACTTATCAAACTGCCTCTGTCATTTGTCTGCTCTTGCTCATTTCACCCTACAGAAGGGATTTTCAGTATGCATCGCACCCTTTATGTGTAACAGGTGAGATGCATCGCACCCTCAGCATGGAGTAGTCTGTATGGTCCATTTTTGACCAGTTCTGAGCAGTTTTTCAGGGAGAACTTCTGGGAAATGATGTAATCAGTTGACCTTGATCCTTTAGGGTATGAAACAACACTTTTAGGGGTTTATAATCCCTTGGTTTATGGACATATGCGATTGGGGTTGCAATGCCCAAATATGTCTATAACAGTTGCCCACTAAAGCATGAGGTCGTAAATATTCTGATGTCAGGTGAAATGCTTTATCATGAGGATCCAAGGTTTTTCAAATTGGAAGGTGACTTGTAATAAGATACAATACAATACATTATCTTCATAATATTTTCATGATCTAGCTGAGGCGGGTATTCCCATGCTCAACTTTATAAATTCATTTTCATGTACATATGACAAACAATCGTCTGTGTGGCAGACTGATGATTCTGGTAGATCCATCATCCCTTATCTTGGATGATTATCTGTGAAGCTATGCAGTGCATTTGATGTCTTTATTTTCTTGAATATATCGTAGCCTGGATGGATGAAACTAGATCCGGGGTCTTCAAACTCGTTCAATCTTCGCCTGAAGTACAAGTTGATCCATGTGAAAAGATGTTTTGATGTCAAACATGGAAAGACATCGCCTGATTACCAGCCATGATGTAAGCTGTTAACATGCATGAGAGGAATCACCAATAATGATAATGACCCTCAAGGTACTATAGTACAATTCAAGTGGTGTGAATACATGAGTCGATGTTGAACACCACGCAAAATCTTTCGGTCGAAGGCCATTGATGTAAACCTGTCACCAGAAGTGAGAAACTTGCCACTGAGGCATGCAAACTTCAAAGTAATGAAAGGGTTATTCCTAACTCAACTTCTTGGATAATGAGCTGATGTCAACAAGAAGTGACCCATCATAGGAGGGCCTTAATGAATCCCACATCTATGACACGAAATGGAGCAAATGATTTTGTGGAGGTGAAAGTGATCTAATGATACAAGGTTCAGGGTGGTGGTCATGAAAGAATGGAGTGTGAAGGTATTGCAGCAAATGAGGTGTTAGGTGGGTTGGTGAATTCTTTGAGCGACTTCTCTTGAACATATCGGTGACACTGAAATGGATTGGTAGTGTTAACCCCAAAAATGGATGGTACGGAGCACCAGTGGTGATATGACCAGTGAACGGAATAACCCAACCTGACTCAATGATGGTGATGGAGTGAAAGTGTCATGTTCAAGAGTGACCTACTACCAATAAAGTTCTTCAAGTTTTCTTCCCTTTTTTCCCTAGTCATTGTTGACCAGTACCTCTTTATTTTTGTCAAGATTCAGGAGGATAACATATGCTTGTTCTATAATCTTCCCTTCGGGTAAACCTGTCGCTATGTTTTAGCGAGCCTAGCGACAGTGCAACTCGCCCTTGTCCATATGGACAAGTTTGTCGCTATGGTTTTAAAGAGTTTAAAGACAAATATAACTCGGTCCTTTTCAGTTTTAGAGAGTCTGAAAAGAGATGGAAAGGAAACTCCAATAGTCCTTTTTCATAGTATAATCCCTTAAGTCCGAAAAAGTATAAAATAATATGAAAGGGATGACTTTTCCGATCACTTTAGCGAGCCGAAAAAGACAAGCGCACTATATTTTTGTGTAATGATCCCTCAGGTCCAAAAAGATTAAAATATAGAGGAGGGATGGCACTTCTAATCACTTTAACGAGCTGGAGAGGCCAATTGCTCAGCAATCTTTTCATATTTAGCGAGTCCGGAAAGAGCTTAAAGTAGACTCCTTATTTCCAAACACTTTAATGAGCTGGAATGCTCGACAACCTTTTCATATTTATTGAGTCTAAAAAGGGTTTAAAGAAAACTCGTTATTTCCAAACACTTTAATGAGCTGGAATGCTCGAAAAGCTTTTCATATTTAACGAGTCTGAAAAGGGTTTAAAGAAAACTCGTTATTTCCAAACACTTTAACGAGCTGGAATGCTCAACAACCTTTTCATATTTAACGAGTCTGAAAAGAGTTTAAAGAAAACTTGGTTTTTGAGGAACGAGTGATATTTTTGGGTAGCAGCTGGTTCTAGGTAAGCTTGTAACTTTTCAATCATGGTAGTGTAAAGAAGGTGGCTAACAGAATCACTCGTCGCAGCTATTCCTCAAAAGGGTAAACAATCAAGTGGATGCGTATGATCAGCTAAAAAGTGGAGGTGATGGTATGAACACAACCAAGGCTCAAAAGCTGACAGCGATGCAGTCACAAAGGTTATTTACTGAAGGTGGGTTCATTTTTTAATGAGCTTGAACTCTGGTGGAACATATGCTCATTTCTAGGTTTATTTTTTAATGAGCTTGAACTTCGCGAAAACATGCTCGTGTTGGTCATCTAATAAGGATGTCTCTCATTAGTAGGTTCATTTTTTAGGGATCCTTTTGTATGCAAGCTAGGAATGACCAACTATTTTCCTAAGGGTTAATGAACTACTGAGGTTAGGTAGGATAGCTTCATACAAAACATTTCCTTTACTTTGCCGTCACTGCCAGTCTCGACAAAGGTGAATGGTGGATCAGACCAATCACCTAACCTAAGCAGTTGAAGTTAGTAAAAACTATGGGGTTAGAGTTACATTGGTTGCTTTTCACTTGTGTAAAAAAGGGTTGCATGCCCCCAGGTATAAAGAAAAGCAGAGTTTCCAGGTTACCATATGGAAGTTCTTGCATTAAAGCAAGATTGTTTCATCTACGGAGCAGATAAAACACTTCCTCAGCTCTGTCCATTGAAATAGACAAAGGTGAATGGTGTGAGCTTCCAATCACATAACCTTCGATGAAGAAATCTTTTTCCAGACTGATCCCATTTTTCTAAATGGACAGGTGTGTCAGATTGGTCATATATATCCTATGAGGAAACATATCTTTTATCTGGGGTTTTCCTGCCGAAGCAGGCCAGGGTGCGTGATGGTCGACTGGTTCCTTTATTGAAACCTGACAGATTTCGAATCTCAGGCAGAAGCGATGGCGAACCAAGCGCTTTCCAAGCAGTTGAGGAAAGGATACTCACGAAAGCCCCTTCATCTATGATAGTGCCAGCCAGGATCATTCTATAAGCTTGTACTATGATCCAGAATGGTACATTAGATGGTAGACGGGGTCTCACTAGTAGATTCCAATCAAAGGAAATGACTAGATTGCTTGGAGGAGGTACCGAATAAATGGCCAAAATGAATCTCTTGAAATGGGGAACTTCCTTCTTGTGGTAAAGGAATAGGTAGATTTCCCACATGTTCATCAGACTCTGTCTTAACAAAAAGATTTTGAACGGTGTCATTCTCATTCTCTTTGGAGACTGTATCATCTGAAGGTGGACCTTCTGAAGACAAAACTGGGTTGGCTGCCATCTTGATCTGTTGACTTTGGTCCAGTGTGGACTCAAAGGGTCTATCTTCAATGATAGATGTTTCGATTGACAATAGAGGTATGTCAGTCATATTTTCAACTAGCGATGGACTTAGCAAGAGTTTCTTATATCCAGGTGGAAGTCACTACGGTGAAGCAGGACAGTTATCCAAGACTCTTTTAGCTTCATCCAGGAAAGGACAACAGTGGAGGGAATTATCACCTTCACACAGCTTACAAGGAAATGTAGATCTTCCTTTTTATCCATTGACTTCATTTTCACTAGTTGATGGTGCATTCTCAACATGATCGACAGAGGTTGAAGACACCGGATTGTGCAAATGGGGAGACCAGTCCCTCAATATCTGCGGGATGCAAGGACAATCTCACCGATAGTGGTCTCCCTTGCAAATGACACATGGAGATTTAGGTTTGGATGGTGCAGTGTGTGGATTTTCGCCAGATGATGCATGGTTACCCCCTTTCGCCATTGGCTTCTTCTTATTCTTCTTCTTCCCTTTCTTCTTCTTCTCAGTTACTTGGTTTTTAGTGTTACTAGTTTCACCAAACGAAGAGGAAGAAGGAGAGGGAGAAACAAACGAAGTAGAAGGTGGGGGAGAAACTTCAGTATCATCTGGTTGCTGATTTGATTGTTGAGGAATTACGGTGTTTTAAACGACAGAGGTCGAGAATAGCCATACTGGCAGGCCAATTCTGAGTCTTGGAAGGGACAATGTAGCCATGTATGGAGCACCAATATCTCCCCAAGAGGAGAAAGGAATAGGATTTCCCCCAAGGGGAAATTATTGATTGGTGGACCCCATTATCTCAACCTAAGACCAATGAGGGAATAGTGATGTTATTCTGAATAAAATAAATTTTATAACGCTTTGACACAACTTTATTTTTCAATTTTTAAGAGTTGAGAAAAAGCTAAAGATGATTCCAGTCGCCTTTGATTTTTAATGAGCTTGAAGTGACAAGTGCTCAGATGGACCTTTTCTTTTAAGGAGTCTGAAAAGGAACGAAAGTGACTACTCTGGAAATCGAGGGATTACCAAACCAATCGCAAAACTGCAATATACACCTCGATGGTAAATTATAGAGAAATTATCGAGGACTTTACGTATGGTAGTCAATATTCCCGAATGTTGTGTTTAGTGCATTATGATCGATAGGGCAGCATACATGGCTTCCTAAGGATAAAGGATATTAGCCTATTGTGGTCTCCCAATATATACTCGATGGTACGTGGGAACACAAGTCCGTACTAGCACTTGTCGTATCAAGGAGGAGGAATCACCTAACCTATGATGAAAACGATAGTTACCAAGCTTTATGACACCAGAATACTCCTCTAGCCTAGACTTCTAGATGTTGTGCGTTAGGTTCCAAAGCATTGTTATGTTCATTGAGGTTTATTTTATAGTTGATATTTCTTAAGAAGTTTGCCTTTCAAGGTTCACCGTGTGATGTAGATGTACGATTCCTAAATATGCAATCTAAGATGATAAACAATCATTTATTTTCTTTTAGCAATGAAAATCCTAGCTACTAAGGAAAGAAGAGTAAAATTCTTTCAACATAGAGCAGAGAGCACACACTAAATGCACTTTTCCTAAATCAATTTCCGCATGCAGTCTAAATGCAAATGAACATGCATGTATTTGTTTTTCAGTTTCCTTAATGTGAGAATGACAAAAAGAAAACTAAGTACAGATCTGAACTACTTTTCTTCAAAGCGACACTTTAGCAATTTCTTTTCAAAAATGAAAGGAAGACTAAGATGACACTTTCACTTTCGAATGGAAAACTATTTTCAACACTTCAAATAATTGACAATTCAAATCAAATACAATGGCAAAAGTGTAATCGACTATCTAAAAGAGGAATATTTTAGGACACTCTTTTCCTGACTAAAAACGACAGTTGCGACACTTTCAAATCAAAAGACGACAGTTCGACTAAGCTACTATTTGCAAAGGAAGACTGTAAATGATGAAAAATACATAAAAACATTCACAATTCTTTATCAATGGATCCTAAATAATGCAAAGGAAGAAGGTTTCAATAGTGATATACTGATCATAGACATCAAAACTACTGAATAGAGCTGAAAACAATGAAGAAAAAAACCAAAATATGGAAGCATAAACAGTCTCATTCAATCATTGCACCTGTCCTTAAGGTGAAACAGGGATGCATCTCACCTGCAACACATGGGAGGTGCGATGCATCCAGACTGTCAATGAGAGACAGTGTGATGGTCCAGGGACGAGACTGAGCTTAGTTTTCACCCACAGTTTGCAACTAAGTTTAGGGATTTAGGCTGAGCTTATGATATACATTAAACACAAAGTATAGGGGCTGATCTAATGAGGTTATTGAGCTACCACCAGGGCTCTTAGGATGTTTGCAAGTCAGATGTTCAGTTCATAAACCAACCTAGAGATTGACTGAAGTAGCATTGATCTACTTTGCAGTTGCATAGCAAAAGTAGTTAAAAGGCTCGCTGGCTTAACTTCAGGCTTCATCTGTAGTTTATAAAGCAAACAACAGTAACAAACAAACAAAATATTCGATCCCCAGTGGAGTCGACATTTTGTTTCTGGGAAAACTAGTGTCTACTAAGATCTGCTAGTCCCACTAAGATGGGTAGCTATTTTAGAAACAAATAATTCAAAGTAACTTGTGTTTTCCTTTATGAGAGATAGATGAGAGAGAAGTAGAGAGCACCAAACTTAGTCTTTCACTTGGCTCCTTACTTGTTTCCTCCCTCCTTTGATAGAGCTTCGCCACTCCTTCCTCACTTCTCCCGCTTCAAAGAACACCCATAGAGTCAAAGCAATAAAATTCCATCAAAGCATAGAGATATATAACCATAAACAATATAGGATCAGATGTACATTAACCATACAAATGCATACACAAATACAAGATTTAGAGATATACAAGTATATGGAGGAAAACTCAAATAGCTTTATTGATAGAAGTAGTAGAAGAAAGGATTACAACCCAGCTGTCTGATCCAGTGTTGTCCTCCTATCATGAAAGCCCTCTTCACCTCATGAAAATCTAGATCACCCAATAATACAATGGTTCACAAAGAAACCAACAACACTTCCTTACAAAATACAAAATTCCAGCCTCTGAATCTCTAGGATGAGGGATCCATATATAGATATTTGTAGGGGGGTGAGTTAGCTTCTAGGATTTTGATTAGTTTCATTTCATTGATAGTTCTTGGTTCCACTTGGAGATTTCATGATCTCTTACTCATCCCTGGGCGAATTTAGAGAGGCAAGTGGCATATGAGCAGTTTCTAGAAGATTCTCTGAGTTTCCACTTAGCAAACTGCCTTTGTGATTTGTTTGCTATCACTCACTGCACCCTACAGAATGGCTTTTGAGTATGCATTGCACCCTTTGTGTGTAGCAGGTGAGATGCATCACACACTCAGCATGGAGTAGTCTGTATGGTCTAGTTTTGACTAGTTCTGAGCAATTTTTCAGGGAGAACTTCTGAGAAATGATGTAATCCGTTGACCTTGATCCTTTAGGGTATGAAACAACACTTTTAGGGGTTTAGAAGCCCTTTGTTTATGGACATATGTGATTGGGGTTGCAGTGCCCAAATATGTCTATAACAGATGCGTTCACTAGTAGGTTGCTCCACTATGGCCTACGTTGATCACCAGTAGGTTGCTCCCCTTTGCACCTACATCGGTTCTAGAAATCTAGTAGAATGAATAGGATTCTAGAAGCATCCCCTTGTAGGAGTTTCTAGAAGTTGTTTCAACTTCTTACCTTGGGTAAAACATTCAGATCCTATCCTTACCTACTTTGGCGTTCTCACCACTTATCCTTTGATCCTATCCCTCCATCAAAGGTGGATCTCTTACCCAAGGTTGGTAATTAGATAAGAAATCCCACCTAACCTTTCTTCTCTATATATTCCTAGCCTTCTATGTGGTTGGGTGTTGGTTTTTTAGAGTAATTTTTCCCTTATGTTGTTGTAGTGAGTGGTCATTATCTCATGAATTTAGGGTGATTGGAGGTGCATATTGTGACAAGGAAAGGGCAAGTCAAAAACTTGTAGGAGCTATTATACAAGATAAACTACTACTTATGGTTGTAATCTCCTTCCATTTATATTGATGAAAATAATTTATTGTTTTCCTATATGTGATGTTGTTATTTCACTTATTTCAAAACCATGTTGATCTATTGAATGAAGTGCTTAGATGATACTGCATAGATCTTGTAGTTTCATGGCTTGTGTTATCTGACTGTGAAGGTTCTAATTTTGGCATTCAGAGCTAGAATTGGAGCTTCCAAGCTAAAGAAGGAGTGAAGTGTGCAAAGGATTCCAGGTAGGCCTCACTCTGTCATCTATTTACTTTAAGGGAAAACATTGTGTTCCTTGTCTTTCTGTTGTTCTAGGTTAGTCACTAACTTAGGGGAGATACTTTTGTCCACAATCATAAATCTCATATAACAAATTAGTAAGTCCACTGGGGAATGGAGTATTCCCTTGGTGGTGGTTTCCTTGTCCCTTGTGTTTGATTAACTCCTTCACAGACCTTTGTTGTATCATCCAACCAAGAAGAAACCTAGGAAGTGATTTCATTGAGCCTTTTTGCAATTTTTTGTGTTGAAATTCTCTTTCCCAAGCCCAATGTACCCCTTGTGCCTTTGACAAAGCGTTGCACTTCACCCTGGCCCACTCTACACCCAGTGTTTCAATCCACTGGTGCCTCTTTTGCACCAGCATTGGACCCTATTTTTGCATGAATGTTTCCTTGGTTATTGAGCCTATATTTAGTCATCCTACTTCTAGCTAAACTTCCCTGAGTCTTCAATGTCTTATGGTCTCTCTAAAGCCTTCATTTGGTTTGAATTTGTGTTGTTTTCTTTCAGTAAGAATTTATTTTTATTTTTCTTTGTTCTTTTCATTTGGTCGCTTGTAAACTGATTTCATTTAATTGTTGGTCACTTGGATGAATTATTGTTCTAGTCTTCATTCTGAAAAGTGTAATTGAATCATTAATTGAACATTTGCATCTTAGTTTTCTTCATTTCAAAAATTAAGTGTGGTGAAAAGAAAAAAATTGCATCATCATTTAGGGTTTTTCATGTGCATTAGCATAGGAACAGTTTCATCGGAAAGGAAATAGCATCTTACATCTTTTTTGCTGCATATTGTGCGTTTCATATTGATTGTTTCTTCCCTTCCTTAGCTAGATTTTCATTGAAAGAGAAAGGATTTCTATTTTCTCATGCTAGATTTTCATTTTAGGATGTTCAGGTGACATTCGTGGTCAGCCCCAAAACTAAAACATAATCAAATATAAACATTTAAACTTATTGAATCAATGTAAGGAGCATTTGTAACATTAACACAAATATTTAGAGGTCTAGGCTAGAGATTTGTTTCAACGTCGTTAGATGTAGGAGCTGTCATTGTTTTCCAACTTTGCATCCCAAGGGTGAAATCTCGTTCCACATATATGAGTGTATAATATTATACTCCACGTACCTTCAGGTATATTGGTGGCACTCCATGCACGTAAATTATATGGGAGCGCTCTCATCTAACTGTTACAAATTAGACATCACTACTTCGAACTACACTCCCATGTATCGTCATGTATATTTTGCGAGTCCTAAATAGGTTTCTATCCATCCATAGGTAACCGAGTCTGCTGCCTTGTATACCGTGATACACCTAACACAAAATTTAGGGAGATTGGATGCGTTATGTTAAGTCCTTGGTTTCCCAAGGTGTATATTGTAGTTCACAGTTGCTTGGTAATCCTTTATGCTTAGATTACACTCTTTTTTATTTCTTTCTTTTTGTGTTAATAAAATTTATTGCCCAACATGGAAGAACAAAATCCCCTTCCCTGTCATTCACGTAGAATGAAAAATAAGCATCCTCCTCCTCTAGTGGCTACTCCTAAGTGTTGTCCATGGCATAGGAAAAGAAACTACCAAATCAGGAACATTGGGAACTAATTCTGGCCCTCCTCTTCATATTGATAAGATAGAATCATATATCCCTTTGAGTTCTGAACTCGAGACTACATCTATTTCTGTTGGTGACACTGACACAATTGAAATAAAATTCCATGAAACTTTGTTACCTGAGGTCATTGAATTTGATCTCCCTGAGTCAGAATCTTTTTCCTCAGGTTATTGAACTCGAGGAGCCTCAACCATATTTACCTAAGTCTTTGGGAACTTCCTCCTCTCTTCCTTTGTCTGAGACAATACAATATATATTGGGCTTGATGGTGAACCTCTTCCACATGGACTTCTGAGTATTGAAAAGATCCCTCAAGAACAGCCTCCTCCTTCTACTCTGGTTCATTGGGAAGGACTTTATTTTTATTAAACCAATCCTCTTCTATCTCCTCAACCTCAGATGCAATATCCTTTACCTGATTCTTTGGGCCTACCCATGGATCCCTCGCAGTATTATTTTGTGGGATTGTTAACCATGATAGGAACTGATTCAAACTCCCAACCTGTGTCCACCACTATGGTTGAGAAATCAAGCATCACATCCTCATCTATGTTTAGAACATCACCAAAAGATAATTTATATGTTGGCCCATCCATCTCGCCTGGCTATCATTCGTTATCTTATACCTTTTCTGGTGTGGATTCTAGTCCATGGACCTCTCCCATGTCATCCAATTCATGAATAATGTATGGTAATTCTCTTATGAATTGCACATAGTGTGCTCCTCTTCCTCCATCTACACCTATGATAGAGAAGCAGGATGGCCCTTATATCAGTGGGAAAAGCTACCCTCAACAACCCAACCCTCCTCCTTATGTTGGGCACCCTCTATTTGGATTTCAGTTGCCTCCATCATCCCCTCTTCCCATGGAAGGGGAGGAAACTTATTGTTGGTACACCTCAATATAATAATCCTCCAAGTTATAGTCCTCATTATCCTAGAATGGATTCCATTGTTTGGAAACCTACTTTACCCATTCAAGCTGGTTCATTTTTTGATTGATTGTTGAATCCTTAAACTGTACTATCTTCATCACAAATTCTTGCCTATCTATCAACACTTCAACAAGCTCAAATAAATGTGATCCAACCTTTATAGCATATTCCAATGGTATCTGGTTCTCCCCCAATACCAATTCATCAACCTGTATAAAGTCACTCACCTTTTCAATCACTTTCACAAGGTACTCCTCAAATTTCAGTAGGTCAAATTATATAAATTTGACATAGTCTCAATCAAACCTGTAGTAGGGATAAATTCACCCCACTATCGGGTAATAGTATGGATCACATCAAGTGCCTTTTCAAGGCCAACAAATCCAAACCCAACCATTCTAGCAACTTTATCACCATCCTAGGACTGGGAAACAAACCCACTTGTATGCTGGTTATCAGAACCCTCCATATTCTGGTAACCAAATTCCTTATTATCAGAATCCTCCTTATCCAGGAATAAAAGTGCCTATTTCTCAGATTGTCCCTTTATATCTAGGGCATCCACCTCCAGAATTTAATCTACAGTTTCCTTTTACGGCTACTCTTTAATTACCGATTTAACTCGGCTTACTAATGACCCATTGCTCACTCACCATGGTGGCCAATTATTCCCACTAAGTTTCCTTCTAATATCCTAAAATTCAATGGGAATCCTAGAGAAGACCCGTCAATGCATGTTATGACATATCATCTATGGTATTCATCCAATTCAATTAATCATGATTCCATTGGACTCCGTCTTTTCCAATGAACTCTTATAGGTAACGTAGCTAAATTGTATATTGAATTACCTAAAGCATAATTTCACAACTTCAACACTTTATCCACTACCTTCCTCACACATTTCCAGTTGCCCATTAGATACAAAAATAGAACAAAACTATTGGGTAAATTCAAACAATTAGACTCTACTCACATTTCAGATCACATTCATGAGTGGAGGCATCGTTGCCAGTTGGTAAAGACTTATTTTCCTGATCAATTGTTAGTGAAATGGTTTGTCAAATCTGTGTTATCTCCCATAATATAATATGTGGCCAAAGGTGGAGTTGTTACCGAAGAGAAAGTTATTTCTCATGCTCAATATTTATATTTGGTTTATACCCAATAAAGCACACTATGATAAGATACCAAACACTCCAAGGCCCTCGAATATTATTCCTCCATAAACCTGTTAAAGAACCTCATGCTGCTGGTGGCATTATAAGTTATACCATTTCATAGTCGGTGAGAAAACCATCTGGTATTTCTCTTACCACTCTTGCACAAAACCCTTGATCCCATCCTCCTGTGGCTTCTTCTTCCAAGATAAATGTTATCTCATCTAATAAAGGAAATTATAAATAGAAACCTTGAAGCAAGAAGAAAGGTAAAGGTAAGAAAAAGAAGGATTCCTTACCATAGGATAAACAAACAAATTCGTCTTCTGATGAGAAACAAAAGCCTCGATACCCATGCTTTATTTTTAACGAGGATAATTTTACACATGATTGTTTGTAGTGCACTGAAGTGAATCAGTTTCTTAAATCATCCACTTCTCTCGTTCTGCTGACTAGCTCGTTTCCCAATTAGGAGATTCATATGGTTGCTCGGGATGCTTCTTCCTCTAACAATGTTTTGATGCTTTCCTCCTCAAAGATGAAATATAATGTCAGGGTGGACATTCAGAATAAGGACTATTGTAATGTGAATCCACCAAATGATCAGGCTACTAATCAACTTTCTAGTTTGACACCACCTTCATCTTATCCTCTTCCACCTCCAGTTCTTACGGAATTGACTATCAAGCCTCTGAAGGGTGTTATCCATAAGTATGCTTTCAACCCTCATTCGATATGCGCTCAAAATTACAATGTAGTTGAATACTTGGCTCAGTATCCTTTAGCTATGTCAACTCTTTAGGTGTTGCAAAACTACCCAACCCAAAAGAAGGCCTTGTTGTCACCTATCGGATGTTTGGATACGTCAGATTTTAACCTAGTTGTTTTCTCTCATAAAAAATATACCCCTCAACTTCTAGCTCAGTTAGCTTTTATGATTTAGGTTCGTCTCCATGGTAAGAACATTCATCATTCTATTGTGGATGAGGGAACCTTGACCTGCATCATGTATTTATATTGATGGAAGGCAATTGGTTCACCCCAACTGAGTCAATCAACCACCACATTAACATCCTTTGATGGAAGGACATACAAACCTTGTGGGATTCTAAATTCCCTCCAAGTGGAACTAAGGGGCAAAGACATATCCATTGAATTAGAATTTATCAACGTAAATTTAGATTAAAATCTTCTACTGGGACATACATGGGTTTATGCTATGGTTTCCATCATTTCAACTTACTTCCGAATGATCACATTTCCTCATAAAGGCATGATCATGGCCATAGATCAACTCACCTTTTTTAGCTTTGATTCCAATGTTACTGGAAGTGTCCCTCTTGTAGCGGAAGCCCTACATTCCTATCATCATGTTGGAGTTGGTTTATTGAAGGATTTATCACTTATGGGAACCTTTTTGCTCCCTCCCCCTCCCCTTACCAACTCCTCCCCTTTGGTTTCTTATATCAACATGATATCATCATCTATGACCCTAGCTGATCCATGGATTGTACCTAATGAAACAGACATCAAAATTCTTGGTGACTAAATGCCACTCAGCCTGTTGAGCAAGATTATGAAGCCATCTACTCGGTTTGTGCAGAACATAATTTTTCTTCGATCAAGTCGGTAGATCGATCATTGGATTATGGAATTTCCTCTGATCCTTTCTCACCTACATTCTCTATTGACGAAATCATCATGGAAATCATGATGTTAGACCATGCATCGTGGAACAAACATCATCATCATTCCTCCTTTCCAGATATCATTGAAGATAATCACAGTGGTGTATACCTACCTAATTTTTTCGAACCCTTTACGAATTCCATCTCCATCCATGAGATCAACTATGAAAAGAACCTTTCGAATATTGAAGAAACCATTCCTCTCGATATTTTGATTAAAAAAAGAATAGTAAAAAATTTATACATCGGAGCATCTTGTTCTTCATTTGAAATCAAAATTTATTGAGCCATTTTTCGTGAGTTCAAAGATGTCTTTTCCTAGACATATCAAGAAATACGAGGTATTAGCCTAAACATAGTAGTGCACGAGTTGTATCCTAATGCCAAACCAGACTGGCAGCACCTCCATCTAGTCCATCCAAAGAAGGCTCCCGGGATAAAAGCTGAAATCGAAAAGCTTCTTCGGGCTAGTTTCATATACCTCGTTCCTTTAATTGATTGGGTATCAAATGTTGTCCTTGTTATGATGAAATAGAGCACCATCCGTGTATCTGTTGATTATCAAGATGTAGATCAAGCTTCTATGAAAGACAACTACCCAACCCCATATATTTACATGATTTTTTATGACTGTGGTGGCTGCGAGATTTATTCATTTATGGATGGATTCTCAGGCTATAATAAAATCAAAGTTCTCTTGGCGGAGCAACCTAAAACCGCATTTATTTGTCTCTAGGGTACTTTTTCCTCTACAAAGCTCCCTTTTGGTTTAAAGAATGCAAGGGCCATGTTTCAATGTGTGATCTCATGAAGCCCTATATGGATGATCTCCCTGCTCACTCCAAGGTTCAGGCTAATCACGCCATGCATTTATGAGCCATTTTTCTCCATTCTATACATTATAACATTCAACTTAACCAACACAAATGTGTGTTATGTTTTGGTTCTGGTCAATTCCTTGGTTTCGTCATTTCGAAACAAGGAATTTTTATTGATCCTTTAAAAGTCCAGGCAATCATTGACTTGCCTGCACCTCCTCCCTCATTCAGTTACAAAGAATCCAAGGGAAAGGCAACTTCTTGAGGAGGTTCATCCCTAACTATTCTGAACTAACCAAAGGATTTACTCACTTACTAAAAATAGGTATTCCCTTCCATTGGGATGACACTACACAGAAAGAGTTTTATGCCTTGAAATATGTACTGGTTCAGGCATCTCTCTCATATCCCCTTGACTACTAGCATGACTATTTCCTATACCTAGTTGCCACCATCTTTACTATATATATGGTGTTAGTCCATGAAGATGATATGGGGACTGAAAATCCCATTTATTATCTGATTTGAAACCTCAGTGATACTGAGATATGGTATACTCATTTGGAAAAGTTATCTTTGGCAGTCGTTCAAGCCGTCCAACAATTTTTGCGATTACATCTTGCTTCGCAAAACTACGGTTGTTTCAGATTACAACCTTATGACATACATATTGTCACGTCAGTTGTTGTGGGTGAAAAACTCTAAGTGGATCGTTATTCTCCAAGGGTTCAACCTGGAATTCATCAAATCCAAGTCGAATAAATCCTTGGTTTTCACCGAGCTAATGTGCGATTTCCCTTTCCTTGATGTTGAATTTACATTTGAAGATTCTATCCCCGACCAGTCATTGTTTATGATCTCATCATCTAACCCATCGTATGGATATTTTCTGATCTATATCCAAACCCAAAATTTCTGACCTAATACCTCTCACTCAGAGCAACGACATATCTGGTACCAACCCTAAAATTATGTGATTATTGGCGACACTCTTTATCGTCGTGGTATCAATATGATTTTATAGAGGTGACTCACTCTCGAGGAGGCCAAAGAAGTCATGAATGAATGCCACTCGGGGGCATGCGATGGAAACTTATCTAGTTACGCCACCACACAAAATATATTATGCACCAGTTACTTTTGGCCCACCATTTTTCGTGACTGTATCCTCACAGTCTAAAAATGTCATGTGTGCCAAATCTATGATTGAGAAATCCACGCTTTGCCTACTTCGTTGCACCCCATTTTTGGAATCATATGATTGAAGCACTTTCAAAATCATATGATGACTAAATTAGCTGCCAAATTGGAACTTTCACTTGAAAATTCCACTCCCTATTATCCTTAGGCTAACAGACAAGTTAAGACAATTAACAAAGTTCTTAAGACTATGCTTCAATGTATGATAGGGGTCCAAAAATCAGATTGACACTTTCTTCTCTTTGTTTCCTTGTCGAAATACTAAACCTAAGTTAGGACTACTACCAGATTCACATCATTCTAGTTAGTGTTTGGTCTGGAAGTTATCCTCCCCATTAAATGCGAAATTCCATCGCTGAAACTAGCTATAAAACTTCTTCCTACTACTTTCGTAGAGGAGTGTCTTTTACATCTAACTCATTTGGATGAAACCCGGTGTGATGGTGTTTTAGCCAATGAATCTCATAAAACATGCATCAAAGCATAATATGACAAAAACATCAAGCCTATAATATTCTCAGAAGGAGAAATGGTTCTCTTATATGACTAGGAGGCTGACAAGTAGGTCAAGGAGTGTTCCAGCCAATGTGGATGGGCCCATACATTGTCAAGTGTGTCCTTGCAAAAGGGGATTATGAGTTAGTAGACCTTGATGGATTTCCACTGGTGTAGCCTAGAAATGGGTTGCACCTCAAAAAATATTCTACTTGATCCCATGCGTAGTACACTGTGTACATACTATCTATAGGTGCATTGAGTGTGTTTGCAGTGTGTTTTTTAGAGTTTCCCATGGTTTTTGTTTATTCTTTTTACTTTCGGATTTTATATGTCAACCTCTCTCGAACTGTATATTGGTAATTCCAATGGTGCTAGCCATAATACTCGAAACCTATCCTCTGCAACATGGGATATCTTTGCTCCAAATGACAAGCTAGTGCGTATGCAAGTGATTTGCATTGGTCGCTCTACTAACAACATCATTGAGTATGGTGCAATGGTTAAGCTAATATCTTATGTTATTTCACATGGTATCTACTATATAGTCATTAGGCTTGACTCACAACTTGTAGTACTACAACTCACTAATATCTATTCAATGAGAAATCCCGCCATACCTCGCATGGTTTTGGGAGTGCATCTTCTGGAAAGATATTTCAATTTCATATGATATGAACATATTTATATAAATATAAACACATTAGAAAATTCTCTAGCTATTTTTGTTTTAGATCGACATTTGCAACGAATGTAAATAACTTTCGATTCACATCACATCATATTGAAAGAAAAATAGGAACTTGGAAAACACTGAATATATATATATATATAAAGTTTGGTTTAAATAAATGTGTAACCCAAGACACATATGGCTACATTGCCCATATAAAAACTACATGCAAAACATCTAAGTTGAAAAATCAATGGTGCTCATGATAAAATGACACTGCATGAGCTACCTTGCATAGTAATTGACCAATACGACTAGACACTTCGATTATGTGTTGCTAAAGTCACAACGGAATTTGGTCGATCAAGGTCTCGTCAATCTTGTGTATCAGTCCTTCCATGTGACACTCCACCTATGATAGGATCTCCACTACCTCAGGATCCTCTAGTGAATCCTATCCTACCATAGTGACTTGTACTAGTCTCATTGCCTCCTCATATGGTTGTCTCTCTATGCAATGGAGATATGTAGCACCTACTGGTCAAACATGTCCCATATTTGCATGAAAACATCAAATAGTTTAGTCTCAAGAACATAAAAAGGAAAAAAAAAAATTGTCAAACTTTCAAAACTTAATGGTCAAAATTACCTGAAGCATCCCATTGCTCACCCTCAGGAAACTTGAGCTTGGGATCATCATGAAAATCCATCCATGCATAAGGATAATCATCAATGATGATGAACTGTCTGCACAACCACCCAAAGAAGGCTGGTGCAAAATTTATCACTGATGGGCTTGCATGTCAGCTCATATGCTCTATCCCCCTCCTCATCCATGGGGTCCTTAGATTGATGGGCTTAAGTACAATCTGCTGAGGCTATAGTAATGGTACCCACTCTAGAGAAAAAGAGACTAAGATGGCACCATAGACGAATTTCTTCAACTTTCCCTCCTTTTCTTTAGTAATTTTTTCCTTTAAATTAACTAAGACACCCTCACTCTAGTTGAATACTATCAGCTCTAGACACTTTATCCCATATAGCATGTACAATTTTCATGCTACATGTAGTGTTGAGCTGCTTTCCAATCTTGCAATAATGAACAATATCGTTCTCAGAGGTAATTGGGTTACATCCTTTATGCTGATATTTCCATCCCTAGTAGGAAGGGCTCGAGGTCTGCAATAGGTAGTGATACAGTCTTTCACCATCTCACTGCCACTTATTCCACCTAGAAGAGATATGGGGGCACCTTGTTTTGAGAATCCTACCAAAAAGTAAATATCATCTACCCATATCTTGAGTAGATTATCCCCGAACTTTAACGTCTATGTCTGAATGTCCCATGAATAAACAAGGTATTTCAACAACTCCATCTATTGCCTCATACCAGGAAGCCATAATAATTTCAATAACCCACAATTTTTGAGTGCCTGGATGGTAGCAGGGTTATTTTCCACATTCAAATATTTTTCTTCATGTTATCTTTCTCTCCAAATGAATTCCATTTTGTGCTAATGGGTACCTGAAACAGCAATAAGGAATCCATTAAGCTCTTTCCCATGAAAAAAACCTGACAAAATTTGAGGAAAAAGTGAAAGAAAACCTAGAGGAATGTGCCCAACACACCCCAACAATTTTTAATAGAGAATTTCACCTCTGTTGCAATGTTCCTCTGCCTAGGTGCAACACATTTTTTGACACTGGGGGATGTGTTGATCCCAGGGCACATTTTATGAACCCAAGGGGCCTTAAAAACTTAAAATTTTTGCATGAAAACACAAAAATGAAACTGATCCAGGTGGATATTGGTGGCCACCTGCCTATTCCACTTGGACCTCCACCATTGTGTCTTTCAGTTTTTCAGTTTACTTATTTGTAGCACAATTTACTATTTTTCGCAATTTTTTGGGTGTTGAAATTTCGGAGCCATTTTGAGGCCCCAAATGATGTTTTTTGGGAAAACTAAGAGAAACATGGGTCCATGGACTAATGTTTCTCACTCAAAATTTGTAGTCCTTGGATAGATATTTCTAATAAGGTATTGTGTGCATCAAACGGAGATTGTATGCCAAAGTTATGACCCCGGGAAGTTGATGTACCAATTTACCCAAAATGGGGCCCATAGTTTGGCACTTCATCTCCTAGGGTTAGGTTTTTGGATGTTTAGGGTTTTCCATTGTTTCTCAACAATAAATAGGCCTTCGAGCCTCATTGTAAGACAATTGAAAGGCATGTAGCTACCGCATCTCTTCTTAGAGATAAGCTACCATCGCCTGAGCTAGTTTATTTACATTTCTGTTTGTAAGCATATTTTAGTATTTTACATCAATGAAATGAAGTATTATTTCTGTTGCATCTCTGTATTTATGGTCATATTTGTAATTTGTTGCATTCTTGTTTAAATCTGTATCAATGGTATCAGAGTGGTCTTCTCTTTCTCTATGTTTATTTGCATGTCCCCAACGAGGTCGAGATATAAGGAGTCAGGGCTTGAACTGGTTGAACCTTTGCAAGACCAGCCTTGCAAATCTTGACGGAATCCCATGACAGATGAAAAGAATGATGAGGCGGTAGGATATTCTATCCAAATATTTCTCGAAAAGGCCCTCGAGTGACAAAGGAATGCAATGATCAAAAACTTTTTCCATATCCTTCAGCAGCTACCCAGGGGCGACACATCTACTTCCAACAGCTACTGTGGAAGCACCACACCCTTTAAGGTACAAGTTAACTTTGACATTCCCATTTTTTAGGGTCAGATAGATACAGACACTGTAGATAAATGGTTAAATCTACTAGAAGAGTATTCTTCTGTTCATGATTTTTCCGACTAGGAAAAGATTACTTTCGCTCTTCTTAAAGCTACCCCCACGTCAAGCACTGGTGGGAAACCTACTGTGAGCAGAAGGATGAAAGTATGGCCTCACTGTTTTCAGCCACACCCACTTGAAATTCATTTTGGAATGCCATCAAGGAGCAGTACTACCCTATCATAAGCTATGAGGATAAATACATAAAGTGGACCACACTACGACAAGGAAGGGACCAAGATGTATCAGAGTTTACCAGTATTTTTCATACCCTTCGCACAAAGTTGGGTATCAAGGATTCTGAGCTACATTTGGTACTAAAATATAGTGGTTTCCTACAGAGGTACATCTAGGATGAATGGAAATCTTGGACATCTCCTCACTCGGCACGCCATACCGATACACTGTCAAGATTGAGAATAACTTTAAATAGAAGAAGTGAGACTTTGGATCTGCGAATCTGAAGTAAGGGAAAGGTGCCCCCAAATCGCTGAACAAAGGAAAAAGCCAAGGCGGGGTGGCCCAGGACAACCTGCTAAAGCCACAAGAAAATAACAACACCGCGAAGCCGAAGAAGGACATGGGAAAGTTGTGTGAGTTCCATAAGAGATCCACTCACAACACAAGTGAGTGTCGGGCCAATAAGTCACTGGTGGATGAGCTAAAGTCTTTAGAGTCAGATGCATTTTCCAACTTTGAGTCAGAACCTGATAAGGGGAATGAAAAAGGGTAGAAGATTATCAATGTGCAGCTCAACACCACCGTTGCCACCACAAATATCCAGAAGGAGGAACCCAAAGATCCAGAGGAGGAGGAGCACCTCTTCCACTCTGAGATGTGGGTAAAGGGTTCCCCACTATAGTTCATTTTCGACAGCGGGAACCAAAAGAATCTCATTTCGGTAGAGGTTTTGAAGCGTTTGGGCTTATCGACCACAGTACATCCACAACCGTACACCATCGGGTAGCTTCACTAAGGACGGGATCTTCGCGTGAGCCAGCAGTGTCGCCTTCCATACAACATCAAGCCCTTCACGAATGAGGAATTGTGTGACATTTCTCCCCTTGATGTTTGTGATGTATTATTATGCCAACCATACTTGTGGAAGCGACCTGCTATGTATGAGTCAAGGCCTCATGTTGTTATTGTTACTTTGGAAAATAATTTGTATAGGATACTAGAGGTAGCACCGCCTACCGCCATCTCTTTGGTTACTACGAAACAATGCAGTAAGATCATTTCCAAAGCCGGGAAGTTTGTTTTCCTCATGATACACCCTCAAGGAAAGAAGAAGATGGTGGCAATGACCTCTAGACAAGTCCCCTCTACATGACAACAACAGATGAACAAGATCGTGGAGGAGTACAAGGACATATTCACCTCCCCTGGGGGGGTGCCTCTACACTGCCAGATTAAGCACTCCATCGATTTGACCCTAGGTGCACCACTACCCAATGGGCCAATCTATCGGTGCTCCGTTATGGAGATTGAGGAAATCAAGAGGCAGATTCAGGAACTGTTGTAGAAAGGACACATTTGACCAAGCTCATCGAACCCTCTGATGTGTGGAACACTGCCTTCAAAGCCAAGGAGGGCCTTTTGGAATGGTTGGTTATGCCTTTCGGGTTGACGAATGCTCTTGCAACCTTCATGAGGCTGATGGATGAAATCTTGCAGCCATTCACCAACTCATTTGTAGTATTATACTTGGATGACATCTTGATCTTCAGCCAAATTTGGGAAGAGCACCTCCATCACATCTGACAGGTTCTACAAACATTGCAACAACACTAGCTATGAGCCAATTTGGAGAAATTCACTTTTGGCATGAACCAAGTTCATTATTTGGGATACATTATTGATGAATTGGGGGTGCATGTGGATCCAGCCAAGATCCAAGTCATTCGGGATTGGCCACCTCCAACCACTCTGAAAAAGCTCTGCAACTTTCTGGGTCTTGCCAATTTCTACTGTGGGTTTGTATTGGGATTCTCTAATATCATTTGGCCCTTGAGTGAATTCACCAAGGGAGGAATGAAAGAAAAATTCTTTTGGTCTGAATCTCAACAGAAGGCATTCACAGAGTTGAAACATTGCCTCTTCTCAGCACCAATGCTCGCATTACCAGACTTTCAACAACCATTTGAGGTCGAGACAAATGCCTCTGACTATGCTATTGGGGCAGTCCTTACTCAACATAGAAATCTAGTGGCATATCATAGTGAGAAACTTTCAGACACGATTCGGAAGTATCCCACTTATGATAAAGAGATGTATTCCACTGTGTAGGTTTGCTGACAATGGAAGCATTACATTTTGGGGAAGGAAATGGTCATCCACACATACACCGACCCCTGCAGTTCATACAGATGCAAGGGAAGTTGCAGAATCATCACCATCAGAAGTGGTCCACATACCTGATCTGGATTTAAACAGGAATGCAACAAACTATAGAGATAACCATAAACACAAATATGCAGCAGAAATAATACTTCATTTCATTAATGTAAAATATTGAAATATGCTTACAAACAACAATGGAAATAGACCAGCTAGGGTGATGATAGCTTATCTCTGAGAAGAGATGTAGCAACTACATGCCTCTGAACTATGTTACAATGAGGCTCGAAGGCCTATTTCTTGTTGAGAAACAATGGAAAACCTTCAACATCCAAAAAGCTAACCCTAGAACATGAAACGCCAAACTGTGGGCCCCGTTTGGGTAAATTGGTACATCTTCCCAGGGTTGTAACTTTGGCATACAATCTCCATTTGACGCGTACAATATCTCATTAGAAATATCTATTCGAGAACTACAACTTTGGGATGAAAAACATCGGTCCATGGACCCATGTTGCTCCTAGTTTTCCCAAAAAACGTCGTTTAGGACCTCAAAACAACTCCGGAAGTTCAGGAGTCGAAAAATTGCTAAAAATAGTAAATTGTGCTACAATTAAGGAAACTGAAAAGCTGAAAGAAACAATGATGGGGGTCCAAGTGGACTTGGCAAGTGGCCACCAATATCCACTTGGATCAATACCTATAACACTTCCATTTGAATATCAAGTATAAGAAGGGAAACACCAATAATGTTGTAGATTGCCTCAGTCGACCACCGATCATGGCATTAACCACCGTGCTCAACTCTTGTGGGCACGAGACTTTTGATTGGCCACTTCTCTATAAAAATGACCTAGAATTCGGCCACACATACCAGACACTCTTGGAGGGTCAACATGTTCCAGATTTTCACCTCCAAGATGCCCTGTTATGCCACTTGGGTCACCTTTGTGTTCCTTTAAGCAAGTGTGCCAAGATGATTTGTGAAGCACACTATAGTTGGGCTATTGGGCATTTTAGGGTCAAGAAAATGGTGCCAGTACTACAGAAGTATTTCTATTGCCTGAATCTTCGATAGGATGTCGAGAAGTACATCAGATCCTGCACTGCCTATGTCATTGCCAAACCAACCATCAAGAAGCAAGGCCCCTATACTCCGCTTCCTACCCCAAGTCGACCTTGGGAATCGATCTCCATGGATTACATGTTGAGCCCTCCTTCTACTAAGCATGGAAATGACTGTGTTTTTGTGCTCATCGACAGATTCTCGAAGATGGCCATTATGGCAGCCTGCAAGAAGAATATCACAGTAGAAGCCACTGCTAAACTCTTCTTTGAACGAGTGTGGGTACACTTTGGGATCCCACAATCTATCATCTCAGATCAGGACAATAGGTTCCTCAATGCATTTTGGTCAATACTGGACACCAAGCTCACTAAGTCCACAACTTTCCATCCCCAAACTGATGGCCAGACAGAGGTCATCAACAGGATGAGCATACACATTCTGTGCATGTACAACTCAAAGCATACATGCACATGGGATGAGAGCCTCCCCTATTTCCAACACAACTATAACTAGTCTCTCCACAGCTTGACTGGCCACAACCCCTTTTAGGTGGGCTTGGGATTCCATCAACTATGTCCTGTTGATGTGGCCATCCCATTTGGAGCTACTCAGGCATATTTGGCTCATGTCCAGTTCGAAACCGATAAGGAAAACAACTTCATTGAGCACATCCAACATATCCTCCAGTAGGTACACAACATTCTGTAGAAATCAAATGCCAAGTACAAGTAGCGACATGATCAACATCGGGTGCCACACAAGTTTCAGGTGGGCGACAAAGTCTGGTTGCATTTGTAAAAGGAACACCTTACTAGAGCCTATCAGAAACTTAGACCACTCTGATATAGTCCTTACACCATTACCAAGGCTATGGAAGACAATGCACTTGAGCTCAACATTCCCCCATTCCTTGTCCTACACCCAGTGTTCAATGTGGATCGCCTTCGACCATACTTCCCACCATTGCAAGACACATCAGACATTGCAGAACAACTCGCACCTACATAGTTAAATCTAGATTGCATGGAACAGGCCACAACCAATCAGAGCATGGACATGTAGAGCAAGAACACCCAACAACAAAGGATCCAACTATATTGAGTTGTCAAAGCAGGCCAACGCCTTCACCAGGGCAGGTCGCTCACCAGGGACCAAGTTCAGTAGAAGTTTCCTCATCTCATGGAGGAACTCAATGCAATGGAGACCATTGCTTCCTAAGGGGGGAGGAATGATCCAGGTGGATATTGGTGGCCACAGACCTATTCCACTTGGACCTCCACCATTTTTTCTTTCAGTTTTTTAGTTTCCTTATTTGTAGCATAATTTACTATTTTTGGCAGTTTTTCGAGTCCTGAACTTCCGGAGACGTTTTGAGGCTCACTCAACAGTTGTAGTCCTTGTATAGATCTTTATAGCAAGGTATTATGTACGTCAAACGAAGATCGTATGCCAAAGTTACGACCCCGGGAAGTTGATGTACCAATTTGCCCAAAACAGGGCCCATAGTTTGGCGCTTCATCTCCTAGGGTTAGTTTTTTGTATGCTTAGGGTTTTCCATTGTTTCTCAACAATAAATAGGCCTTCAAGCCTCATTTTAAGATAGTTTAGAGGCATGTAGCCACTGCATCTCTTCTCAGAGATAAGGTACCATCGCTCGAGCTAGTTTATTTCCATTTCTATTTGTAAGCATATTTCAGTGTTTTACATCAATGAAATGAAGTATTATTTATGTTGCATCTATGTATTTATGGTCATATCTATAATTTGTTGCATTCCTATTTAAATCTGGATCAGAAACGTGGAAAGATAGATAAAGGTTTTAGTTCCTACTTGGAACCGACTACACTCAAAATGGTTCCTTGGATTGGCCATATTCAGTTGTAGAAGATCGAGGGAAAAAGGGATCCAAATACTCACTATTGAAGGTAAAATGTGAAATGGTAAAATGGGAAGTTATTTTGAATATATATGATCATTTTCTCATTATTTTATGCATTTTTAGTATTTTGACCAGATATGCTTCATTTTTACTATGAAATAGGTATGTTTAATCCTTCTTATGGTGTTTTGAGTAGGTCGACAGTTGTTAACATATTTTCATTATGTTTGAATAGGTTACTTTGAACATAGAGTACGCGTTTATCTCCTTTTCGAGCTCTTTAAACCTATGAAAAAGGAACCCCCCTAGAGTCCTCTTTCAACACTTTTTAGACTCCCAAAACATGAAAAGATTGAAGAGCACTTTTCTTTTTGAACTCCTAAAAGTAAATGAAAAGAAGTCTACTCAGTATAAGTTTAACCCTTTTCTAGAATAATATAGACTAGTACGAGGAAGGAATACCTTAGTCAAACATAGCTAAGAGGTTCTCTTGGGTATTATTTTCTATCTTTTCAAACCTAAGGAACTACCTACGAAAAAGGACATTTGGAGTTTTATTTTTCACCTCTTTATCAAACTCCTTAAAATATGAAAAATATGTTGAGTTTTACCTTTGATGGACTCATTAAAACATCAAATAGCGATGGAATCATCGATCATGATGGGGCCAAACCACTCCTTCTCAGGGTTCGTTAAATATACTAGGAGGGATTCATCTAAAGGATGAATATACATCAAGCATATGTTATCCTCTTCAAGATTGTTAAAAAATAAAGAGGTACTGACCAATATGGTTGGGGAAATTTCAAAAACAAGGGATTCCATTTTTCCAATGGCAGCGAGTCGCTTTTGAACACGACACTCTTCCACTTCATGTTTGTGGCTGTTGGGTTGGGTAATCTATTTGTCTTTTGGTTATCATACCATTTTCAGATCCTCCATTTTGGTTTTGGGTCGATGTTGCCAACTCCATTCAATGTCGTTAGTTCTTGGTTTGAGGGGGATTGAACTAGGTTTAGAGTGTACTTCACACCAAAAAAACCCTCAGCCACTGGCCCTTTTGGCAATGACATGCAAGCAGATCTCAGTCTCACCCAAAGAGGTTAGGGAGGTTTCAGAACCAGGTTTCTGCAACCATAGGGATATGTGTGTTGTTGTGTCTGTGAATTTACTTATGTTTTCTACCTTCCTACAAATTCACGTACATAGATAAATTTTTGCTGATGATTAACTTTACATAATTACCCTGATCACATCAAATAACAAAATACGGTATAACATGTATTCTTTCGTGAAATTTAGTAAAAATCATTTATAACAATAATAACAAAAACAAAGAATGAACACAAAAAGGTACATAATACTTTGCCAAATTTTTTATTTATTAATAATGATCTTCAATACATGCTCTTCTTCAACTTGCACACCCAGTTGTAGGTGGTTTGCGCTCTCAGCTACAGAGCCTTCTCCAAAAATACAAACTCAAAAATAGAGAATGCAATTCACTTATGATCTTCTATGATTTATGATTCTATTACAAAGTATTACATATCCTTATATACATTACAGCATTACAAAAACCATGGTCCATATACCATAGATTAAAAAAAAAAGATGACTAATACCCAAAACCCATTAAAAAATAAAGGGCCCTGACCCGCCCTAAAGCCCCTAAAACACTATGCGAAGAATAAAAATTCACATTACTCAAAATGCGGAGTATTTGACCCAAAACTTGGATCAAGTTGGGTTGTGCCCAATATGGCCAACACTCACTCATGACTCATCCTGAGTCACTCAGCTTCAGTCTCTTGATCTTTGTTGCAATTTCATTGTATACTGCATTATAATGTTGGACTGTCTCTACCATTTGTTTTTCCTATTTGCGTGTCTCCTCCAACAATGCCTCTATGGTTGGGCCAAAAACTTTCTGCAGTATCTCTGCCTCTCTTTTGTTCAATTCTTTGATCCTGTCATCCACTTCCAGAGACAATTTGAGCGCCTCATCTTTCCGTGGCTAAGTTCATGCTTGTAATATCTGCTCCTTCCTTTGAACCTGATTTATCTGCTTTTGGAGGTTCTTCCCTTCAGTAATTTTGGTGAGTCTCTGCAATACTGGTAAGGTCTTTACAACTTCCATGACCTCATTCTTCACCTGTAATTCTTCCTCAATTTTTTGGATGATTGGATTCTCTTGCAGTGAGGTCCAAATCTACATTGTGTCATCCAATAGCTTCCCACAGTCTGCCACTGTGTCAGAGATGCCTTTCAACGTTTTCTTTAAATATTTATGTCTTTGTTCCCATACTTCTGGTGGCATGGCTGGATGAAGCCTTATTTGTAGCTCTGATATCTGCACTTCATAGTCAAATTTGAGCTTCTCCAATGTGTTCTTTGATTCCTTTATCGTGAGGGCAAGCTTTGTAACCTTTTCTGCTAGTGGTTCCTCGTCACTGATCTTTATATCCAGGACTATGCTTCAACCCTCTTGAATGGATTCTTCCAACTGCTCTTAACACTAAATTTCATCGTATCTGTGCTTATCCATCTCTTCCAGCTACTTCTTTAATGCAACTTTCTCCTTATTTGTCTACATTGTCATCATTGAGGTTCACTGCTCCCACTCTTTTAGCTCAATTGTTAGACTTTGATGGATTTCATGCAACATCTAAATGGCTAGCACGATAATATTTATGTTGACATTCTTCCATAATTTAGGTTGCTATTTGTCCTCCAGTGAGTACCAGTGAAGTTCCCTAGATGGAACCTACACAATTCTAATGCCAAATTGTGTTTATATCCTTTTCTCTCCCTGTAGTGATTGAACTAGTTGTTTTTCCACTTGCAACAACACCTTCAGCTCCACTATGCCTTTCTGTACTCTAGTCAAGATCATTCTATAATGATCATCAGTTCTATCCTAGGTCTCTACCATGATCTCCTGGACCTTCTCTTTGATCTCGTCGATGTCCCCATTACTGAGGGCATGCATTTCTATGCCATTGGGTTTAACTGCCTTCTTCTTTTTCCTCTTGCCTACTGTAGTTGTGTCTCTCCTTCTCACAATGAAAGGTGGCTCCTCTGATACTCTATTTCCTATGTTTCCACCTTTGCATCCTTTCCACTTGTACCTGCATCCTGGCAGGTACCCTTCTCTGTTCTCATTGATCCACCTAGTGGAGTCATCCATTATTTTGGCCACTACTGTACTACAGTGAGAAAATCGTCTTCAGCCACTAAATATGGAAATGGGTGCCATGTATCATTTGGGTACATTGTCATCTTCACATAAGCTCCGTGGAAGTCTACTTTGAAATCTGCACTGTGACAATATTGCTTGTACAAACTAGGTGACAGCCTTGCATGCTGATTCACCACCATGTGTAGATCCATTGCCATCACCACAAAGAAAATCCTATTTTTTGTTGCCTGTGTTAGCTCCTTAGTAAACCAAAGGGATGCATACCTCATTTTCTCACAGACATCCACCTTGACATATGGAAATTGCGAGTCTTCTAGTTCTTTCCATGCAATCAGCACGATGAGTATTAACAACCAAGCATAGTGGAATGGATTCCCTTCTTATTATACTTCCCTAGAGTCTATCAAAATCTCCTCGCACAGATAGGCAACCTAGTTAAACTAGAATCTTGTGCTCCACTGCATATCCAAAGATACTATTGTTGTAGGCACCTCCTTGCCCTTGCACTTCCTGATTAGTTTTCTTGCCAAGATGTGTGTGGAAAAACACACTCCTTGGTCATCAATGGAGTTGATTTCATCTCCCCGTGACTTCTTCACTAAGCCAAACTTTCCCTTCATCATTTGTGCCATATCCTTATCCTTATTCTTACCCACAAATTATTTTGTAGGGTCTTTTCCCTGATGGGGCAACACTACGATTTTTCTGATTAACATGTCGTCAATTAGAATCCTCATCCCTAACCAGATGTATATGTCATGACCAGTGCGAGGAGCTTCCAAACACAGATTGCATTGGTTGTGCTTTGACTGAAGTGTGGCACATTCAACATGTTCATGAGTCCTTCTCTCTACAATCATGTGACCTAGTGGAATGACTCCAGCCTCGTGACTCCATTGTTTGGGTACCAAACTTGCTTCAAATAACTTCTTGTTTCAAATTGAGGGTATTTTCTTTGATTGTTGAAGTATCAGTATTCCATATTTATCTCGGGGATCCTCCCAACACTTCACCCTCAAATGAAACTTCCTCTGGCAGTAACATAGTGAACACGTCCAAATTTTCATCATTGGGCTCCTTAACCAACTTAGCATTTGATTTTCTTGGTGGCATGTAAGGTGGGAGCACAACGGGAATCTCTTCGTCCTCAATCTGCATTAATTGAAAATCGGCCTCCCCTTCACTACCATTGCTATGTTGAGGAAGCTTCTGCTGTATTGGCTTATTTCCTTTCTACATCAGCTTCTTCCCCTTATCTTCTTTGTTCTTTGTGCAAACTTCTGTCTGTGTTTTCTTCCTCGAGGATGTTCTAAGTTCCACCCCAACGACCTCAACTAGTCTCTTCTCTTGCTTCTTCCATGGCTATGGTTCTGTGGGAACCTACCTTATTGGCAACCTCTGGCATCATGGGGACATGGGTACCTTTTCTCCTTGTGTGACCATAACACCCGTTAGTCCTTTCTTTGCAAATATTCCAACAAGTTCTTCAAAACTCCTCTTAGACATGAAATTTATTAATTTCTCTAGACAACAAAGTGACAAATGTGGGGATGTGGTTTTTATAAAAAATTTGAATTCCAACCTTATGATTGCTTCAATATTTTCTCATTTAATATAGGTTTGGGGCTAGATACAACCAACTATGCTTCATAAATTCTCTTTTCCCGCATCCCTTAATGGAAATTTCCTTTTAATGATAGATTTTTCCTTCCAACAGTCATATTTCCAACCAAATTTGATGAACCCTTCCTCATGGTGCAACCACCTTTTCTTTGTTGTAGTTCCTTCAGACTTCGTCATATTCTTGAATATTGCACACTAATCTTCCTTTGGCGAAGTCCCTTTCTATAGAGTAGTTTATAGTCTCATGCCCACTTTTAACTGTGAGTGGACTAAGACTTCCTTCCTTTTAATTTATAGTGCGAAGTTATAGGGATAGAGTCATCCATGTATATATTCAATCTACTACCATTCACTCATCCCAGAATCAACTGACCATTCAACTTTTTGATCTGAACTGCAATACCATCAGAGATGTGCTTGATGATATATGGTCCTAACCAATGTGTTTTAAATTTTCTTGGAAATTTCACGAATTTGTTGTCATATAATAATACCAGAACTCCTTCTTTGAATGTATTCTTCTTGATATGCCTATCATGTCAGGCTTTCTCCCTTGCTTTTGGTACTTGCTAATGGAACCCTACTATGAACATGTCTTCTTCTAGAGCTAGTATCTACGACATTCTTTCCTTCATAATGTCAAGGTCTACCATATCTGTGAAAACTACAATTCTCAAACTTGGCACGATGTATTCCATAGGCCTAACTAACTCTTGTAAATATACCAATCTAAATAGTGTCTGCCTTGTCAATTTCTTGCATGTTGTTCTATATGCCCACAACACTGCTAGAATTATCAAATCCCAGTCATCTTTATTCACATTGTATACCTTGGTCATTGCATTCTCCAAAATATTATTGAAATATTCCACTATTCCATTTTCCTGAGGATGATAAGGAGTGCTCTTCTGGTGATAAACATGGAATTCCTCAGTTAGTGCTTCAATAGTCTTATTCAAGAAATATGTTCCTTGGTCACTCATCAAGATCTTTGGATAGACAAACTTGGACAGTATATATTCAAAGATGAAATTCACAACAATTTCTATGTTTCAATCCTTCATTGGTTGTGCCTCATCCAATCTTGTCAAATAATCAGTTGCAGCGATTATATACCTCGCACTAGTCTTCTTTCCTATTGGACTGATAGGTCCAACAAAGTCAATCACCCATTTCTCAAAATCCTGCAGAGTTACCTGTGGCACTAGTGGCATTTCGTCTCTCCTAGATGGTTTTCCTATTATTTGACATACATTGCATGCTTGACATATTTATTTTTCATCCTTATGTACTATGTGCCACCATAGCCCAGCTCTCAAGATTTTATGTGCAGTGGCTTTTCCTGCATAGTGCCCTCCTACGACTCTTCCATTAGCTTCTTTCAAAATACTCAGTCGCTCATGTTCAGGGACGTATCTGTACAGTACTTCATCTGGTCCCATTTTGTACAAGTGTCGAGTAATCAATGAGAAATCAACTACTCGAATGACTAACTCATTCTTTTGCTTCATGTGTACTCCTCGGGCACCATTCCTATGGTCAGAAACTGAATAATATTCACGAAGTGATCATCTGCAACTCTAATTGCAAATAGTTGTGCATCAAGCAAGTTATCTTCAATATTTGTGGGTTCTTCTCATGTCTCTATTCTTGATAGATGATTAGGTTGAGCATTCAATTTTCTTGGCTTTACTATAACTTCGAAGTCATATTCCTGAAATAATAAAAACCATTGACAGATCTTTCCAACTAAAACAGGCTTATTCACCAAGTATTTTAGTGTGGAGTGATTAGTGAACATTTTGAAATGTGCCCCCAACAAGTAGTGCCTGAAATTTTGTATTGCATACACCATAGCTAATCCCTCTCTTTCTGTCATGCTATAGTTATTTTCCTTGTTGGAGAGTTTCCTACTTGCAAATTCTATGGGATGATCAATTTCCCCTGCTGCTAACTATGCTAGCAATACACCCATTGTTATGCAAGATGCATTACCATGTACATGGAAATCCTTCTTCCAATTCGGGAAAAATAGAATAGGCACAATTACCATATTTTATTTCAATACATCCAAGCTCTTATGGCACTCTTCAATACATGTAAAAGTCACGTATTTCTTCAGCAATTTCTCGATCGGTGCAGTTATCTATGTGTACCCATTTATAAACTTCCTATAGTAGTCAGTGTTTCCCAATGTCATGTATAGTTGTCTCACTGTTTTTGGTGCTGGCAGGTTCACAATAACTACAATCTTTGCGGGATCCACCATTAATCCTTATTTACAAACTACATGGTGCAAAAAAGATGCACTTTTTAAAGTTCAATGAGATTTGGTGTTTCCTACACATATCCAATATCAAACTTAAGCTTGCCAGATGATTCTTTAAGAGATGGAAGACTATCCAATCATTGAAGTATACTTCCAGGAACTTATGTATATATTCTTTGAAGGTCGCACTTACAACTCTGTAAAATATAGTAGGTGCATTATTTAATCCAAATGGCATCACTGTGTACTGATAAGAGCCCCATTCTATTGAAAAATCCATTTTATGTCTATCCTTTGGCGCAATTCTGATCTGATGGTATGTTGAAAATCCATCTGTGAAAGAATAGGCCTCATGTCCTCCTACATTGTCCAATACTTCATTTGTAACTAGCGTAGGGAAGGGGTCATGTAGGCATGCATCATTCAATTTCCTTAAGTTGACACAAATTCTGATTTCCCCATTTTCCTTATTTTCCTGAAACACCATGGGACTTACCCATTCAGACCCTTCGACAGGTTCAATTATCTGAGATGTTAACATTTTGTCTAATTCTTCTTTCACCTTATCTTTGTATTTTGGATTCAGTCTATAAGGTCTCTGCCTAACAAGCTTCACATCCGGCTTCGAAGGAATCCTCATGACTCCAAAATCTCCTAATATGCCCTTCATATATGAAAACTTAGTAGGGAACAACTCTCGATATTCATGCAAGGGATCTATTATCTTGCTGACTGTGTCGTTATCCCAGTAATCTCCTATTGTTGCATACTTTGGTTCAACCTATGAACCCATATTCACCTTCCTCGTCTTAAATGGCTTTGTTATATCAGGCATCTCTATCTCAGGTCCATTTACTTCATGATGACCTTCTAACTCTCTAATGTCAATGTTGTGAGGATATTCATCCTCTTCGGTAGTGATATTATAGCATTCCATTACATTGCATATATGTGCAACCCAATTAGGTTACCAGATAAATGGAACTTCATTTTCAAAAATCTTCTTCTTAACTATATCCAAGGTTGCATCTATATGTGGACCTTCCTTTTCAAATATGAATGTCATTATAAATCTATCAATGATATTTTCCCAGCTAGCAGTGCCATGTCGAAGCTCAGTTTCCAGATGCCAATTTTGAGGAATTGTCTCCAAGTTATGGATGAAGCCATGCACCCATTCTTCTCTTGGAATTTCTCGCCAAGATGCCATACAAAGTTGTATATGGTCTCTATGATCACTCTAGCCATCATACTTGTCTACGATCTTTGTTTCTACTTGACCAAATATTACCCACATCAACCTTCTACATTTTTTCCAATATTCTATATTCTTCTTATGAGTACCCCACCATCTAGTAGGAGTAGCCCTTAGTGCTTGATCTAGAACTAACAGTGTTTGACATTCAGGTACCTGTCTTTCATAATCTCTAAAGAAAGTATTTACATCACCCAAACCATCATATAAGGGTAAGTCACTTATCTCGACTATGATACATCACACTACTTTAGTGATCCTTGCATTGTAGACACTTATGCAACTTGTTCTGCCAGTTTTCCAATTCCTCTTCTAAATTTGAAGTGTAGGAACTATCTTGCTCCCAAGTCAGTTTTCCATCCGCAGTAGGGTTGATCCATTCTTCTTCTTCTTTTTATCTGATAAATGTTTTCGATATCATCTGTGATGTATTATTCTCTGACCTATTTAGTATATCTCGCTCCCTTTGATTGATCTAATGGCACAATAAATCTCATATTATTTCTTTCAAATACCATATTCCTTTTCTTGAAGTTAATCATAGCCATGTTATCAAATTTCCAATCCAACCCAAGCAATGCATGGTAGGGATTACTATCATCCCCAATCTCAATCACTTCGAAGTCAGTGGTAGTGCACACTCCATCAATATCTACTGTGATACATGACAATTTTCATAGAGGGACGATATTATTTTGATTCGCCATCTTCAACTAGATAGTTGACCATTGCAACTTTTACTTACTCATGAATTCCCACGTTTGCTTCAGCAAGACATTAGCATTAGATCCTAGATCCAAGATGGCCTGATCTATGTCGTATTCCCCAATTTGTGTTGTAAGCCTAATTTCCTTCCCAATCCACTTCTTGTGTCTATGTAGATTATTCACTATGTGCATCTTACTCTGTGGTACCTCTTTAGGAGCACCAGAATCTATCAATTCCTGCAATCCCTCTACGGCCTTCTCATTTCATAATAACTTCATGCAAGTCTGTAGAAAAGATTTCAAAATATTTGGATCCACATCTTGTGTCACAGCCAGTACTATCTCGTAGTTATCCTTCTGAGTTGACTATGTGGTAGAGGTCAAGGCTCCATCATCCATAAAGCTTCACCTCACCTCCATGAATACTTTCTTTTCCTTCAAGATATCAAATACTAGAGCTTTTTCATAAATTTTTCTTACCCATGTCGATTCATCTTCCCTTTTCCCATTGGCTTTATCATTTCCAATCACAACTCCACTTCTTGTTACAATGTCGATGCGTGGTTGATCATTCCTTGGCTCATCTATCATCATTTGAATATTATCTATAGACTACTGGTTTATTTTCTCCTACTTCTTCACAATAAGGATAGGGCATTCTTCTATCACATGATCAAAATACTTACAGTAACTGCAGGTTGTCATTAGGTTCTTACATTCTCTTGCGAAGTTTCCTACCTATCCACAGTTGTAATAGATAATCTGGCTACGTCCTCGACCAACTTCTTCTCTTCCTCCTCATCCTCTTCTTTGAAATCCTCCTTGACCAACATGCTATCCTTGCTCCTCGTGTATATGTACTTCATCTTGAAGTCTATAAATATCAGCAGTGCGCTCCATCATTAAGTTATAACTTTAGAATTTTTTTCCCATCATGGCCTACTAATCTACATAAGTTACAAAACAATTGCTTCGGGTTCTATACATAATTATGTAACAAGTAGAAGTATTCATAGTGATGTTGGCAAACCTGGATTTACTAGATAAGGTGCTCCACTTGCAATATAAACTCTGAACATGGGGCATTGATCCTTATAATGACCCTCTGCCTTGCATTTTGTACACCATATTTCTGATCTGGTCTACTTACCTTTCTTGAGATCCTGCAATTCCAAGGTCAGTTTGGCTAACTGGCGTTGTCTCTGTTGTACTCCTACGTGAGTATCCCCAATCGGCGAAGCTTCCAACTTCATCACAATCTCCAATGCTTTAGCTTGAGTAACAATCTTCTGTTGTGCCAATGGTAACCTAATATGTGGCAGTAGCGTGGCTATGAACCATTATTTGTGATGTTGTGGGGGTATTTCAAAGCTGACTTGACCCATCAACACCTAGAATTATTGATCCATCTCCCACACAGATTCAGTCATTTTCTGTTTGATTTCTTTCAGCGTTGTGATGCACTATGATTCTGATTTTAGATTCTTGAATTCTGATACCAATTCTTTCTTAATTTCATCCAACGAAGTATTCACGTTAGTCATAGAGTACTTCATATATAGGTCATCACTCTTTCTCGTAGTGACGTGATGAGTTTCCCCTTCTTTACACCATCATTAGTGATATGTCTTGTTATCCATACTTCATCAGCTACAAACCATAACTAATCAGGATCCTCTGATCCTAGTCCTTTGAAAATAGGTAGCTTACTATCATCGGCCATGTTTCTTCTTGGGGGGCTAGGTGGAGTGGGAGCGGGTGGATGTGTAGGGGAATTATGGGGAGGGGGATGGGGTGTAAGGGGGCTGTATGGATGGGGAATCCAAAAGACGCCCTGATTCTTCTTAGATGTTGTCTTCGACATGCCTTTAGGATGGGTGGGGGAATATCGTGGGTTTGTAGGATTACTCCTTTCTTATTCACTCTCAGATCCTCCTAGTAAGGGGCTGTTGTAGAGGCTACAACAACCCTCCAAAATTTTTGCCTGCACCAATTTCGGAGCCTCCCTTGAAGAGTTTCACTTGACGACTTCACACACTTGGGTTCACTCCATGAGCTTGTTTGATTCTTTACATCCAACTTTCTTGATTCATTGCATTCAAGTCTCTGCATGTTGATGTCTGAGTCATGCTTGCAACTGTGTTCTGGTTATGCTCAAAGTCTTCGCTTCGTATGTGCTTGTTGTGTTCGCTATGAAAGCATTTGTCACACTCACACATGGAGTCATACTAACTATTGTGCAAGCATCATCTCGATCAATGAACGATCAATCATGAGTATCGCGCTTGTCGCTTACACCATCAATCAATATTGTTGAACATGTGTGTTTGGGTGGTTTGGTCGTTTTGTCGTCAAGTCATGTGAGTGTGTGTTCGTATGATCACCTATGCATCCCTAAATTGTTCACACACTCAACCATTTTTCTAAAGGATTTGATGACCTAACTTCCTTCTGATAGCTAGACCATCACCCTGCCATCGACTCAATCGACCATCAACCAAAACAATGTTGAAGCACCAAGATAGTCTTTTCAAGTTGCGTTACCTGCAAGAAATTCAATCAACTCTCATGCTAGCCACCCGGATAGTCGGACCTAGCAGTCACCCCAAGAATGACCCCCCTAAAAAATTGCACAAAGGCCATTGACTTCACTCACTCAACTGAATGAGGAAATTGCGCAAACAGGCCCAACAGGCACCAAGTGCTCATCCCTGTTTCCCTTAGAAAATTGTGTAGTTTTCTTAGTCAATCATCTAGATAGTTTCCCAACTATTCATCTTACAAATTGCGCAACGTTTATGAGCAGGACTTCCATTTCCGATCAATCAACTCAGCTCATAAATTGTGTAGAGATGATTAGCTAGCCGACCTCCCCGCCTCAGGGCAGTTTTTCTTACCAGCAACCCCTAGCAGCAGATTGCCAGTTCCCTCTGGGAATTGCACAGTTTCTACTGCCGGTCTCCTAGGTAGCCAACTAGAAGTTCCCTCTAGGAATTGCATAGTTTTGGCTGTTAGTGACCCTAGCAACCAACTGGAAGTTCCATCTGGGAATTGTGTAGTTTTGGTTGCCAGTGACTTGGGAAGTTCCCCATAAAAACTGTGCAATCCTTACCTACTAACCCATCATGCAGCCCGACTTGTTCCTCTAGAAACTTTCAAAAATCTGGTTGTCCAACCCTACTTCCCATTCGTTTTGAAAAATGTGTAGAGCATGCCTTCCTTGCCTTCCTTACCTTCTAGCAGCCTGAATTTTTCCTCCCAAAATTTGCGCAATTTTGCCTCCCAACCAAGCCAGACATTACAGACAGACATTGTTGACTCAGATCGCCTGTCTCCATATCTCGATGACTCTTGCCCAATTTTCATCAGTAGTTGCTCGCAGCCATCATCTCGCATCACAACCTTGCTACCTCTCCTAGTCACCTGCACCCAAATGATCATGTTTCATGGTAGACTAGGAGGTTTTGGATTTTATTTCATCTCGTCATGACTGACTGCAGGTACAGGTACACTAATGAACATGGAAAGATGACGAATGGAATGAATGAGGAGAGCACATGCAAAATAACAAGTTCACCAACGGATGAATGAATGAAGCATGTGAAGTGGACGAACGGGACGAACAAGCACCTTTGCAAATAGATGAACCTGTCAAGTATTCCAACATGCAAGCAAGGAATAACATGCTAAAGATTTATCAAGTGAACCAAGGAGCATCGAAGACTCCACGCACTTCGCCATGCAGAGGTAAAGCTATGATACACCATGAAGAAATCCATCACCCAACAACACTATAGCTCGACATGCACTCCAACAGCAGCACAAAAGTACCAGCATTGTCATGTCAAGTCATGTCGTGTCATGTCATGAGTCATGTCGCCCACATCCTCATTATGGGCTTGTTCTCAATCAATGTGATGTAACGTGGAAGTCCAAGAGACCCACTTGTTGAACAAAGAGTCATGTAAGTCAAAGAGTCATGGAATTAAAACTGTCATGATGGTAGTGGAACAACCACAAGGGTTAGTTTCACCCTTGGCTATAAATATCCCCTCATTGGTACATGAAATAAATTTTTACCTCATCTCCTCCCACATAGCCAGGAGAGTAAGAAACATTTTCTTTGAGGAGTAAGTAGTGGCTCCAATGCCCCGCTGACTGGGTTAGTGATGTATGGTGTAACGATGTGTCTTGGAACTTTCACCTAATTTAGAAGCCTGTTAACAGGCCAACACGTTTTCACACATGTATTGTACTTGTTGTAAGACTGATCTTTAACACTAGTAATACTTATTTCTTTAACCTGTGTTCTACATTTGAATTGATTCATTTGTTGTAATGCATAATCTATTAATGGAAATGTGTTGTCTGTGTTGATAATGCTGTGTCATCTATGTCAACTGCTTTGCTAGACATAAGACAAACCTTTCACATGAACCTTGTTGTAACAACCATTGCACTAGTTCGAACTAATCTGTGAGTGTTGTCCATGTTATCTTACCTTGTATGTTGTGACTTCCACATCTGATTGGACTACTCCACCGGAAGCTATGTATGTCCTTTGGTGTTGTGTGTTCCTAGCCGAGTTGGGATTGATCCCTTTCAACCTGTAACTCACCTTCACTCTCTTCCCCTCATAGTGAAAGAACCATTGACACAAGTACACTTACACTCACCAGGCATGCGAACCTCACTTCTCGAAGACAAAGAAGACCACTCTCATGTACTGACAGGTGAGAGTTGAGGCAAATCCTTAAGACAATGGCAACTGGGCCATCATATTGGATGGGACTCCCACATCAAACGGTGTGAGGTCTAGTTGGGACTTCATACCAGAGTGATCCCCTGAATGTTGGTGGGTCCAACACCTTCAACATTTTTGGTGCTAGAAGGAGAGCAACCAGTTATGCATGGCTAAAATTCCCCTCACACTCACTCATCAATCATCTGGTCAAGGTAGTAACTTGCACTCCCTCTCACATGACTCTATAGTTGGTTACTCCATACCTCCTAGAATTGAACACGAGATTTCATATCAAAACCTTCGCTCTGTCTGTCCCATCGCTCGCTAGTTCGCAAAAGAACTCAGACTGATCCTAGGCATATAACATCTTCTAGACACATCTAGGAAGCAAAAAGCCACTCGCATAGGAGTTGTTATATCATGGGTGGAAGAAGAAGTCCTTGCCATGCTTGAAGGTCTAGAGGAATCTATTGAAGACAGAGAGAAACCTCCAATCTCCCTTGAAGATGAACAAGGCACTCTTGTGATCTTTGGATTGAACTCTGGTATAGAAGGTGGAGGGGAAGGCAGAGGAGGAGGTGGAGGCAGAGACAAATCAACAGACTCAGATTTGGAACCATCAGACCCTGAAGGAGAGGAAGAAGATGAAGAGATGGCTTACCCAAATCTTTAATGGATGACTCAGGGACCATTGGCCCTCCCGGTCATTCTGTACAAGATGCCAAAGCGAGAAGATAGGATGAACATTAATTTCAACCCTGACAATGCAGTGAAGGTAGAAGACCACTTAGACAACTTCTACCTACAGTTGTAGACCCTTGAGGTACATTATGATGATGTAGCATGTAGACTGTTCCCATGTACCTTGGACGACCGCGCAACTTCTTGGTATCACAACCTTCCACCCAACTCCATATAGAACTAGGGTTCTTTCAAAAGTATGTTCCTTGAAAAGCTTGTTGATGAAAAAACCCCAGCCAAGCTGCTCAAGGAATTGGGAAGCCTCAATATGGAGGGAAAAGAGAAAGTGAAAGACTTCAATCAGAGGTTTATGTGTATTTTAAAAAAATTTGCAGCAAACACTAAACCTCATGACTCCATCACTATTAACTATTACACGTTTGCATTGTCAACCACCATTTCACAGTTCGTCAAGTGAGCTACGAAGCCAACACTTTTGGAAAGTTGCAAAGAGGCTATCGATGTTGAAAAAGACTTACGTGTAATTGGAATCATCAAGGATGATGAATCAACGAAAGACTCCAAGGATGCAAGTAGAAAAACCCAAGCAACGACGAGCAAGGGTAGAGACAAGGAAGCAATTGATATTGAGACCCTCACTCACCTTGTCAAGTACTTGGCCACCGAAATGTCTGAACTCAAGCAATGGAAAATGAACACATTCGCAAGAAGCCGTCCACCGAGACAGAGGCAAGCAAGCATTTCATCAACCAACTCATCAAGAAACAACTGGTTCGCTTCCAAATTTGCGCAGAAGCATGTGTTCCAACTTGAGAATTGTGTTGATCCTAATTTATGTTTGTTCCACGAAGAGTTCCACCCCGAGAACTCTTGCTCAGATTGGAAGTGATTTTTTACCTTACTCTGCAGTCATACACTTGATGTGGAAGGTGATATACAGGAATAGCCGGAAGACACTGATGATAGTGAAGATATTTCACCTGACGAAACACCAAGTTCTAGCCATGTGGTGAATGCTTATAGTGCTCACAAGTAATCTCGAAGACGAACACTAAGAAGAAACCCCAAAAGAAAAATGATCGTTACAATATTAGGAGTAAAGGGGCTCCCCCTACACTTGGGGAAATGCAAGAGAAAGTGAGGCAGCTGATAAAGAAGGCCAATCCACTGGCTACCTCGAAGCACCAAACACAAAGAAAGTTCAGGAAGACAATGGCGCATAAGAGTACATCCATGAACAGCAAGTTGCAGAGAACTCCGCTAGACAGCATGAACGTCCATCCCACCCTAGACACCTCAGTGAATATACCACCTCTGGACTACAACATATTCGATGACATGAAGAAAAATTGGGTAAACATTAGTTTTTTCGAGTTAGCCAAAGTTGAGAGTCAACGAGATATCTTGATGTGCACATTGGGACATACAGTGGCAAACAACACAACCTCTACTAGCAAGGGAGCAAGCACACCTCCGAGATCACTATCTACTGTGTTCAATACACTCTGGATGGATGAAGAAAACTCATGATTCCCCCCTTTCCTACTTTCATTCAATGTTTTCAACTACAATTTTCACAACTTCTTGGTTTATCCTGGAACATTAACCAACGTCATGCCCTCTCCATTGCTAATTAGATCAATGCATGATGGAGCAAAACATCCTCGAGAATCACCCAATTTGATAGAACATTAGTGCCAGCCATTGGTGAACATTGAGATGTGATCATCTGATTATCTCACGATGGTCGAGTTCACCAATGCATCAACATACTTGTTGTGGACAAACTGGAAGCATATGGCCTGCTACTTAGTAGAAACTGATCCAACAAGCTAGATGGATATTTTGCTACGAATTGGTCTCACATGTGGCTTCCATACAAGGATAGATGCAACCAAATATGAGTGTTATCTGAGAGGTATATGAAACATAATTTCACTCCCCTTAATGACAAGAATGAACCATTGGCCTTCGTATAACTCATGTTTGGCAACTACCTCCTCGAAAAGACATCAGAGTGTTATTCGAGAGGTATATGAAACATAATTTCACTCCCCTTAATGGCGAGAATGAACCATTGGCCTTCGCAAAACTCATGTTTGGAAACTACCTCCTAGAAAAGACATCGGAGTGTTATCCCGCATGGCCATCACCAACCTCATCAGATGAGCAGTTGGGACTCCTTCCTAGCCCAACTGATGATAATGAAACTTGTACAGTTTGTTTTTCTGATAGTAGCAATAGTAGCAACAATGGTAGTAATAGCAGTACCAGTATGCCAAATGGTCCATGTATAGACGAGCTGTGGGCTATGAGCCTTGACAAGTCAAGAACACATGATGGCCCAAGGACCGAGTGTATCTCAGTCATCCAAAACAATGAATAATGCACGATGTCGAGCTTTTTTAAGTTTGAAGGTACAAACAATGATGCTGAGTATGAAGCACTCATGCTAAACACACAAAGGACCAATGCTAAGAAGGAACAAAGCAACCTGGGAACCTACCAGGATCTAAATATGGCCAATCTCAGTATAAGCTACACACTACAACAGTGAAAAATTGTTGACCACTTGATCGAATAGTACCAGGATGAGTCTGCACGAGTAGATGATGACCTGAGTACACACTACACACGAGCAATCCAACATGAGATTACAGGTAAAGGAGGAGACAAGCCATTGCAACAAAGAACAGGTAATGCATACATGTTGTTTGCACTCCTTTCACCAAAAAGATAGACTAACATTTTAAGTGCTTGGATTACTTTAAAAGTTCGTCATCATACTTGGTTTTCTAATTTAAATCGTGCATGTAAGAAATCTGAGAAAATCCGCTTACAAATCGATTTCAAAAACTTGAACCCCTCTCGGAATAAAAACAACTACCCCATGCCATCATCTGAGCCCATGTTGTAAACAACACCTGAAACAATGGTGTTGTCTTCACTTGAAGGTCTTCTAGAATACCACCAGGTTCTGGTAGCGGAACACAATGGACTTGCACTGGTCTACAAGAAGCTTGGCCCACACACGTATCATTTTCAATCAATGGGTAGGAGGATTGACATCCTTCCTGCCAATGGCCAAGATCTTTGACATTATTTTCAGTAGGTCAGGCCGCGCTTGTGCCATGTACATAGTCTACTTGCTGCTTGTTGTTTCATTTGGTTTGTTTTTCTTATTATCTTTGTTTTTTCTTTGTTTGATTCTACTTACTATCTTTTTTCTTGTTCGTATTGTTTGTTTGATATATTACTATTTCTATTTCCGGAAATAAGTGCTACCAACTACTACGTCCTGGCTTTTGAATAGAGTATGTGGTTGAAATTTGAGGAAACTCGTGACACTGCAACACTTGGCCAATCTTGTGTCCACCTTCTCTATGCTTGGTTGTAACTTTTGGCCGATGAAGTCCTGATAGAAAATATGAACTATTTGCAAGGGAAGTTTCAGTCCAACCATGAACCTATGTCCACAATGGGAAGCCCCATGCCTATACTCAGCCTTCTTCTCTATGTGTTCAAGCTCATCCAACTTGTAGAAACAGAGAAGGGGAAAATGTAAATGAGAAAATCTATGTTAGAGGTCTTACATGATTCTCTTGAGGAACAACCTCTTCTACCCTTAATAAGTCAGGATCCCTCTTCCTCCCCAAAAATAAATAAGTGCCTATGCACAATCCTCTTGAAAATACAAAGGAGAAAGAAGAGAAAGGCTTCGCGCATAGAGAGGTGAAGCATGCAACTCCAACGGGGTACTGACCAGGCTAGCTAGCAGTGAAGCAATGTGTGTGTTCCTGCGTGACTCCATTGGGGTATTGTCTAGGCCTGCTGGCAGTGAAGAAACACCATAGTTAATAACTTATACTCTAAAAATATTCAACTTGTGAGCTAAACTACCCTTCTTAGATTCAAAACACTAATATCTAAGTTGAACCTTTGATTGTGTTCGACTGAGTTGGAAAAAGGTGAACCATGTATGTCCATGGGGTAAGTGGGGAAAATTGTGTAACCCGCACAACAATTCAATACTCCCCGAAATACCAAGGCCTTGTGCTACGAATGAACCAAAACAGAGATGTTGGAGTTATACCAGTGTGTCGCTAGCGTTGTAGCAGCTACAACCACCCTCCAAAATTTTGGCCTGCACCAATTTGGGATCCTCCCTTGAAGAGTTTCACTTGATGACTACACACACTCAAGTTCACTTTGGGAGCTTGTGTGAGTCTTTACATCCACCTTTCTTGATTCATTGCATTCAAGTCTCTCCATGCTGATGTCTAATTCATGCTTGCAACCGTGTTCTGGTTATGCTTAATGTCTTCGCTTCATATGTGCTTGTTGTATTTTCTATTAAAGCATCTTTCGCACTCACACATGGAGTCACATTCATTGTTGCACAAGCGTCGTCTTGATTAATGAATGATTAATCATGAGTGTCGCGCTTTTTGCTTAAACTGTCATTCAGTCTTGTTGAACATGTGTGTCTGGGTGGTTTGGTCATTTTGTCGTCAGGTCATGCGAGTGTATATTCGTATGATCACCTATGCATCCTTCAATTGTTCACACACTTAGCCATTTCTGTTGAAGGATCTGATGACCTAACTCCCTTCTGATAGCTGGACCATCACCTTGCCATCGACTCGATCGACTGTCAACCAGAACAACGCAGAAGCACCAAGATAGTCTTTTCAAGCTGCGCTACCTACAGGAAATTCAATCAACTCTCATGCTTGCCACCCGAACAGTCAGACCCGACAGTAACCTTAGGACAGACTCCCCTCAAAAATTGCGTAAAGGCCACTGACTTCACCTGCTCAAATGACTGAGTAAATTGTGCAAACAGGCCCGACAGGAACCAAGTTCTCGTCCCTGTTTCCCTCACAAAATTGCGTATTTTTCTCAGTCAGTCATCCCGACAATCGACCAACTTTTCATCTCAAAAATTTTACAATTTTGATGAGAAAAGCTTCCACTATCCATCAATCAGCTCAGCTCAGAAATTTCACGAAGATGATCAACAGGCTGACCTCCCAGCCTCAGTGAATTTTTCCTTGCCAGCAACCCCTAGCAGCAAACTGCCAGTTCCCTCTAGGAATTGCACAATTTCTGCTGCCAATCTCCCAGGAAGCCAACAGAAATTTCCCTCTGGGAATTGCGCGGTTTTGGTTGCTAGTGACTCCAGCATCCAACTGGCAGTTCCCTTTGGGAATTGCGCAGTTCTGGCTACTAGTGACCCAGGCAGTTCCCCAAAAAAACTGTGCAATCCCTACCTGCTGACCCTTCATGCAGCCCGACCTGTTCCTCTGGAAAATTGCACAAATTTGGTTGTCTAGCCCCTTTGCCCATTTGCTCTGAAAAATGTGTAGAGCATGCCTAACTTGCCTTCCAGCAGCCCAAACTGTTCCACCTAAAATTTGCGCATTTTTTCCTCCCATCCAAGCCAGACCTTGAAGATAGTCACTATCGACTCAAATCGCCTATCTCCATCTGTTAGTGACTCTTGCGCAGTTTTCATTAGTAGTTTCTCGGAGCCATCATCCCGCACCACAACCTTTCTGCCTCTCTCGGTCACCTGCACCTGAATGATCATGTTTCATGGTAGACTATGAGGTTTTTCATTTGATGTCATCTCATCATGAGTGATTGCAGGCACAGGTACACCAACGAACATAGCGAGATGGTGAATGAGATGAATGAAGAGAGAACATGCATAATGACAGGTTCACCAATGGACAAATGAACGAAGCATGTGAAGCGCAAGAACATGACGAACAAGCACCTTCGCGAATAGATGAGCCTGTCAAGTCTTCCAACATGCAAGCAAGGAATAACATGCTAAAGCTTCATCAAGCGAACCAAGTACCATCGAAGAATCCATTCACGTTGCCATGTGGAGGTCAAGCTATGATACAACATGAAGACATCCATCACCTAGCAGCACTATAGCTTGACTTTCACTCCAATAGCAACACGAATGTACCAACATTGTCATATTGAGTCATGTCGAGTCATGTCATGAGTCATGTCACCCACATCCTCACTATGGGCTTGTTGTCAATCAATGTGATGTAACATGGAAGTCTAAGAGACCCACTTGTTGAACAAAGAGTCATGTCAGTCGAAGAGTCATGGAAGTCAAACGTTCATGAAGGTAGTCAAATAGCCACAAGGATCAGTTTCACTCTTGGCTATAAATACCCCCTCATTGGTACATGAAAGGAATTTTCACCTCATCTCCTCCCACATAGCCAATAGAGTCTATAATCTTTTCTTTGAGGAGTAAGTAGTGGCTCCAACGCCCCGCTAATAGGGTTAGTGATGTATGGTGTAATGATGTGTCTTGGAACTTTCACCTAATTCAGAATCCTATTAACAGGCCAACACATTTTCACACATGTATTGTACTTGTTGTAAGATTGATCTTTAACACTTGTAATGAATGTTTCTTTAACCTGTGTTCTACATCTGAACTGATTCATTTGTTGTAATGCATAATCTATTAATGGAAATGTGTTGTATGTGTTGTTCATGTTGTCCCGTTTGTGTCGACTTCTTTGCTAGACATTAGATAGACCTTTCACTTGAACCTTGTTGTAACAACCATTGCACTCATTCAAATTGATCCATGAGTGTTGTACGTGTTATCTTACCTTGTATGTTGTGACTGCCACATCTGAGTGGATTTCTCCACTGGAAGTTGTGTATGTCCTTTGGTGTTCTGTGTTCCTAGCCGAGTTGGGATTGATCCCTTTCAACCTAGAACTCACCTTCACTCTCTTCCCCTCACAATGAAAGAACCATTAACACAAGTACACTTGAACTCACCAGGCATGCAAACCTGACTTCTCAAAGACAAAGCAAACCACTCTCGAGTGCTGAAAAGAAAGAGTTGAGGAAAATCCTTAAGACAATGGCAACAGAGCCATCATAACGATTGGCACTCCCACACCAAATGGTGCGAGGTCTAGTTGGGACTTCATACCGGGGTGATCCCCTGAATGTTGGCAGGTCCAACACCGTCAATAGGGGTGTCACGCGGAATGAGTCGATCTTGCGGACAAGATAGACCTTCCTAGAATCTAATGAAGGCCTAATGACAACAAACCAGCCAGACACCATCTTTCTCTAAATGCGCTTTATAAATAATGGAAAACATATGTGTTTAAGGCCTACCTCATGTCCAACGCAAGTTTGGGGATGCCTTTGCTCCTTTGATCCAAGTAAGTTACTTTGTCGCAAACCTTTGCCTTGACACTGTACAAGCTCCTCCCAGGGTCCAACAAGAAGTCTCCTCTACTTTGACAAGCTTCACTCACTCCCCAATGAAGCCAAAAAGGTATGTGATCTCTCCTTTTAAGCTCAAATAGGAAGTCTTGATTTCACTAGCATTTACCCTCAAAAGTTCAGCTTCTAACCTCCCCAGCCACTAACCCAATGCCTAAATTTATAGTGCAATGGAGGGCAGTTACTAGGTCCTCCTTCAAAGGGATAGAATCCTCCTTCAAAGGGATAGCTCCTCCTAACAAGGGATTAGCTCCTTCTCTTTTGGGATGCATGAACCACTTTGGAGCGAACAATCCACGGCAAAATTCCTTCTAGAAACATCTAGAATTAACCCAAAGTGAGTTTTTTAAGATAAAAATTGCGCCTTTTGACTTTCAC
>APFE031025844.1:106283-184688 GCA_000404065.3 Pinus taeda
AAAGTGCGGAACCAGAGTTACATTGCTTTTTTGATGTCTTTCTCTCATTTCTAAAGCTTGTTTTGAAGAGCTAAGGTCCGAGACTTGCTTAGGAAGCTGGCATAGGTGGTGATAGACCCATATCGACTGCAAATAATCAAGGTGACGATATTTTTGTGTAACAGATTGCCCCCTAAAGTGCGAAGTCTGTAGTAGATGAGGATTTCATTTATCATTTAGGAAGAGTGAAGTACTTTATCATTTCGAGGATCATCTCGCGGAGAGCCCGGTTGGAACCTGTAAAAACATTCAATGCAAAATATATATATGAGATCATATCATCACTGAGGTATGCATTCCCATACTCAGATAAAAACTAACTAAGAGACTGAAAATTGACTAGAAGACTAACTACTGCTCTGATATAGGAATGATCTCGTAACACACCATAAGTACAGATGCATGTGGACACAGTATGGACGTAGCCATCTGTTTATGAATAGTCCATAATATAATGAATACAAAATTCCTCGCAACCTGGATGGTGGAAACTAGATCTAGGGTCTTCATTTCTATGTCCCGAAACAGTACGATTCTATCGATGCGATTGAATGTGTCGAAGTCGAACATGGTAGAAACCGCTTGATTACCAGTCAATGATGTAAATCGTTAACAAGCGTGAGAGAAACCACCAATAATGACAATGGCTCTCAAAGTACTCAGCACAATCCATGAAATGTGATAAGATGTGTTGATGTCGAACATGTCATGGAATCCTTTGATCGAAAGTCAATGATGTAAACTGTCGTCAAAGGCGAGAAACCTGCGATTGAGGCATGCAGATCTCAAGGTACTGACGATTCCTAGATCATGTTTCTAGATAATGAGCTGAAGTCGATAGAAAGTGATCCATCGTAGGCAAGCCCAAAACACGAAATCATAGATCAAGTTTAAGAAATTTAGTTGCAAGGACTGACTCAGGGATGGTCAATATGGATGACAGACATTTTGTAGATGAATGGCTTATTTGCATTGACCTCTTGAACACATAACGACACAACAGATGGTGTGGTGATGATTGACCCAAAGTTAATATCCTGAAACCGGCTGAAGACTTTCAATATGGTTTGATCAACTGTTAGTTAAAGGATTTCCCAACCCAGGTGAATGATAGTGTCGTGTTCAAGACTGGTTTATAAAGTATGACAAATAGACTCACTTTTCTCGCTTTTCCCCCACCATTTCTGGCAAGTACCTCTTTATTTTTTACAAGATTGAGGAGGATAACATATGCTTGATTATAAGCTCACCCTTCGGGTGAGTCCAACTTAGTTTAAATGCGAACCCTAAGAAGGAGTCGTCCGTTCCTGTTTGTAATTGAACAGGTCCTTTACTATCAAAATTTAACGAGTCCAGTATAGGAGAAACTCGACGTTTTTCATTTTTAGAGAGTCTGAAAAAACTTAAGAAGTCTCCATGGTTTGACTTTTTCGTAAATTTGTGTCTCTCAAGCCCAAAAAAGTATAAAATAATACTTGAGAGAACCACTTGATCTTTTACGACCAAGGATTACTTTTCATTATTAGTGTCTTTGATCTGAAAAAGTAAAAAAGAAATCAAGGACACGTTGTTTTATAACCAATATCGAATTTGAAATCACAAAAATCTGGCAATCTTTTTATGTTTTTACGGTCGAAAAAAGAGTTGTAAATCGACCATCTTTTAATTCCGTTTTAACGAGCTTAAAAGAAAAACTCGGCAATCTTTTCATGTTTTAGGAGTCAGAAAAGGGCTTAAAGGTGACTCTAGCTGAAAATGATCGATTTCGCCTGAATAATCCTGTTATCTTGCACAAAAACACAAACATTACTCATACTTGCTTGAAAGAGATAAAAATGTCGCAAAAATACCTTTTTAAAGTGAAACATAAACAAATTTACATTTATTTACCCAAAAAACTTATAAAAAGGGGTTTTTACCATTCATTTTTACCATTTGTGATTTGGGTGAGAAAATAGTGCTTTTTCTTTGAAAACTTCCCATGAAGATTGGGGAAAATCCAACCGACGTCGTCTTCTCCAGGTAATCCACATCATCCTTCTCTTGTTTTTTAACCGTTTAATTTTTTAATTTAGTCCCTCATTTCATTTTTTAGGAGGGTTTTTAAGCAAAAAACCCGTGTTCGGGGTATGCAGGCTCACCACTGCGGACCCCGACTTTTTCTCCATTGGGAAAAAGCTTGGGGTCCGCACCTTCCATGTGGACAAAGTGCGGTCCCACGCACTGTGTCCAACATGAAGGGTGCGGGCCCCGCCGCGAGGGTTTTTAACCCAAAAATCTTCAAAAATTGACCAAAGAAAAATTATTCTAGCTTTCTAAATGATCTTTTTGCTTGATGTAGGGGTACACCATGCTATATTGGCGCGAACGAGAGCACGAGGACGTGGATTCTGCCGCATGGAATCATCAACCTTCACTTGATGCTTTGAGGGCGTGCGGCTTATACAAATACTGGGCCATTCTTGGCATGAGGGCTCAGGTGGATTTCTTACAGTGGATGGTTGACAGATGGAGCGTCCAGGACCAATGTTTCTTTATTGGCGGCCACCAGCTCGAGATCGAGCCGGCGGATATATATTTCTTGACTGGTTTTCCTAAGAGAGGCATTGACTTGACTTTGTTCGGGACTAGGGTAGGTGGCCAGTCTGTCGATAGCCTCTAGTTAGAGTACTGCAACCGCCAAACTAGAGACAAAGGGATAGACATAAAAACCATATCCCGTCCTGAGCTTATGGTGATTGCATTCACTGTTACTAGACTTTGCGGAGTTGTCGCATTACATGTTGCCACCGGATCCCAGATGCGTATGGCAGTTGATTGCCTTCAAGGCACCATCTTCAACTGGTGCGATGCTGTGTTGGCCAATGTGAAGGGCCAATTGACCAGGGCCAAGAACGCACGACTGAAGACTTTTGGTTATGGAGCTTTAGTCGTGAGCTTTGGCCTGGAGAGGATTCCTATGCTTATCCCGCAGCACCTTATAGTTGGAGTTGGGCTTCCCCGAGAGCCCAAACTGATGCGATGGGTCGCAGTCATGCCCGTCATCCTGACGAGGGGACTGAGGTCGTCCGGTTCAAACCTGAGTATTTCCAATGGTTGGAGAACCAGGTTTTTTCTATCCAGGATTTTCCTTATGTTGGGGTTGATTTTCGTGGAGACCCAAACATGGCTCTTCCTCCAGGAGAGCAATGGGACGACTCAGGTAATCATTTTCAACACTTTCCTAATGTTAATTTTTTATTTTTTATATCGTCGCGAAACTGATAGTAATAATTTTAAAATGCATATGTGGGTCCACAGTGACCAGCCGCTCTCCGGCCTTTCAAGAGAAAACAACCAGTTGCACCGGCTCCAGCCCCACAGGACGAATCAGCAGAGACCTTGGATGAGTTGGAGAGTCACCTAGAGCGCTTGACAGGGGACATTCTCGAGACCAGCATAGATGGCATCCCTCGTCGACTTCAGCGCTATGTGATTGGAGTCCCCGGACCTTTTAGGAGGTTCCTTTGTAAGGTGGCCCGTGCCGTGGTTTCGTATCGAGATCATCACCAGTGATGGGATGATCGCTTATTGTAGTCTCACATGACATTTTTCTTTTTGTACTTATCATTTTTGTCGATCATAAGGTGTTTTTCAACCTATGATCGAGGACGATGTATTATTTTGACACACTCCTATATATATGATATCATTATTACCAGCTTGTCTTGTTAAACATGTTATGGAATGTTTTTAATTTTACTTGTATGATTATTGCACATGTCTACTTAACATTTGAGAAGCAATTGCATCTGCTAATGTATTTAAAGATCTTGGAATATGCTGATATTCAATATAGTCAAATTCACGTTCCAAGAGACGCACTCTCAAAAATAATCTTAATAAAACTACATTTCTAATGGCGTATACTCTATTAAGCTGTAATACAATGAGTTCAGAATCTAACCTCACTATCAAACTCTGAATCCCAAATGAAACAGATTCAGATAATAACTCCAACACTGCACTATACTCTGCAATGTTGTTCGTTGTTTGACAGAGGCTTACCCCATGCATAGATACCAACTCGTCAAAGGGCGAATAAATAGCCCAAGCTGTAGAAGAAATATTCCGTGTACTACGACAAGCGCGATCAGCGAAACCAATATATGTTTGAAGAGGCGTCGACATCTGCGACACCAAACGTAAAACCAAGATAAGCAAGAATAACGACATAAAACTCAATCTCTAAGTTAAGCACACTTTAATCTAAAACACACCAGCTAGAAGAAAAACTAACCTAACTAAAAAATCTCCACACTCGTTTTAAGCATAATATCTCTTCAGGTAAAGACCATTTCTGGGTTTACCTAAAGAGACCTCGTCAAAGTCTACTAATTCATAGGCCCCTTTCACTAGCTTTCACTTGACAACAAAGGGACCATGTCACATAGGCACGAATTTTCCAGCGCCTAATTTATCATTTTCTTGATCGTACAAAAGGGCTAGATCTCCTTCCGAAAAATTTCGAGGGGTTACATTTCGATCATACTGAGCTTTAATACGTTTGGCATGAGATTCGATCACTAATGCAGCATCGCGACAATTCTCATCTAGCTGAGCTAAGTATAATAAACGTCTTTCCTCTTCGGAAGTAGTTGGAAGTAATTCGATGGCCATTTGCAATGACGGGATTTCGCACTCAATAGGTAACACAGTTTCCAAACCATAAACTAGTTGGAAAGGAGTGAACCCTGTCGATGTTTTAACTGAGGTTCGATACGCCCACAATGCTGAAAATAACATGTTGTGCCAGTTCGACCGATGAATCCCAATGATTCGTCAGATCATGACGACTAAAACTTTGTTGATGGCTTCAACCAGGCCATTAGCTTGTGGATAATAAGGAGTTGAACTGTCGTGACGCAAGCCAAGTTGGTCTGTAAGTTCTGTCATCATAACGTTTCGAAAATAACGCCCATGGTCAATGATAATCGCTTATGGAACACCAAACCGAGCAATTATATGATTGCATACGAAAATTGCAGTTCTTTTGCCGTCTGCCTCAAATGTAGGCATCACCTCGACCCACTTAGTAAAATAATATACCGCGATGATAATATACGCATGCCCCTCGGCCGAGTGAGGGTTACATGTAATAAAATCGATACCCCATTTGGAAAAAGGACCAACGACAATTATAGGGTGAAGAGGAGCACGTGGAGCGCGCATCTTTCGATCAAAAATTTGACAATTGTGGCATTTCCGAACCGCGGTAATACAATCTTTAAACAAAGACAGCCATAAATAGCCAGCGCGCAATATCTTTTGGGCAGTGGCATACCTAGACATATGACCGCCACACGCTCTAGAGTGATAGTCATTTAAGACCCTTTCGGCTTCCTCATGAGTCAAACAACGTCGGAAAATAGAGTCTGCTCCACGACGATAAAGAGTATCTCCAATAATTTTGAATTGTTGGGATCGGAATCGGATTTTTCGACGGTCGGATCGTGATATATCTAGCCGAAAGGTTTGGGTTTGGAGATAAGTGATGATATCTCCATACCACGGATCTAAAGTGCTGATTAGAAACAAGGATTTGTCCGCAATGGGCTCCTTCGTCATTGTTTCCGTATCAACACGCGGGAAGTCACACATTAGTTCCAAAAAACTAAAGATTTCTTTGACTTGGACTTTTCAAATTCTAAGTCAAACTCCTGCAAGATGACAATCCATTTGGAGTACTTGCCCCCCAGCAACTGCTTGGTCAAAATATAGATCATAGGGTTCCAATCAGAAATAACCATAGTTTTGCGTAATAAAATGTAATGACGAAAACGTTGGACAGCTTGAACAACTGCCAATGCCAATTTCTCCACATGTGAGTATTTTAACTCAGTTGGATTTAACGTTCGACTAAGGTAATATATCACATGTTCCGTACCGAATTCATCTTCATGAACTAGCACCATTCCAATGGTGGAATAGGAAGCGGCGAGATACAAGAAGTAGTCCTGGTTGTAGTTGGGAGGATGCAACAGCGGTGCATGGGTCAATGCATGTTTTAACGCATCGAAAGATTTCTCAACTATCTCATCCCAAAAGAATGAAGTATTCTGTTTCAACAACCGAGTAAAACCGTTTGTGATCTCGGCGTAGTTAGGGATAAATCGACGTAAAAAGTTTGCTTTCCCTTGCAAACTTTGGAGTTGGCGAAGACTCGAAGGAGGAGGCAATTTGATGATAGCTTCGACCTTCGAAGGATCGACGTGAATGTCAGCTTTTGAAACTACAAATCCTAGCAATCGACCCGTTTCAATACAAAACACACACTTGTGGGGATTCAACTGAATTCGATAATGCCTACACCTCATAAAGATTGCTCGTAAATGGACGAGGTGATCAGCTCGATGTAATGAATGAGCAGGCAAGTCATCGAGATAGGGTTGCACAATGTGCTTTATATCATGAAAAGCGTAAGACATGGCCCGTTGAAAAGTTGCGCCGACGTTCTTAAGGCCAAAAGGTAATTTGCAATAAGCAAATGTCCCCCACGGACAAATGAATGCCATTTTTGGTTGATCAGCAGGCAAAATATCGATTTGATTGTATCCGGAAAAGCCATCCATAAAGGAGAAAATTTCACTGCCGGCACAATCATCAATAATTTGATCGATATAGGGAGTAGGGTAATTGTCCTTTGGACATGCTCGATCAATGTCCCTATAGTCGATACATATCCTTACTGTCCCTTGCTTTCTGTTCACGGGAACAATATTCGATACACAATCCGTTAACATCGGATAAATGAAACCTGCTTTCAATAATTTTTCAACTTCCACTTTAATTGCAGCAGCTTTTCTTGGGTGAATCTGACGCAAACATTGCCGAACGGGTTTAGCGTCCGGGTAGGTTTTAATTTCATGAACTACGATTGCTGGGTCAATTCTTGGCATTTCCTCATATGACCAGGAAAACACATCGCAGAATTCTTGAAATAGGGCCTTATATGTTTGAATTTCATCTTCCGTACAAGAGGCACCTATATGAACGTTTTCAACAATTCCAGGCTTGACTGAAATGTCAAGGGGAATAGTTCGGGAAATATTTCCCTAGTTTAACTCGGAATCAGGATGTTTCATTGGATTCTGAGCGTCCTTAACATATTCAGTTGTAAAGATTGATGAAAAATCATTTTCGAAACGATCGCTCTCGGGTAAAAATGAAGATCTGTGATGAAGATCTTCCCATTGGTTAACCTCATCGATGCATAGGATTTCACGAATTTGGCTCATTCTGATTGAACCAAGTTCGGAAAAACGTATTAAATCTGAGTTTGATGTTCGAAAGTGGACTCCTTCATGGACCACATTCATTAAGTCGATTTGGGTTGATGTTGGGTCGGATAACGACTGCATAGTCTTATATGTTAAGTTCATACGGACTCAAAGGCATAAGAGTTTACCAAATGAGGTCTATTCTCAGATTCAAGAAGGTATGATTCCAAAGGGATCATCATTAACAATGGTTCCTGATGAAATCATATGAATGGTTGCAGTAGAAGACGATGTGTTGATAGGAGGGAAAGGAAAAGTGCCCAGTAAACCGGAATCTTTAACTAACCCGACACCAACATTCTTATAAGGGATCGTCCCTTTACCAACATGCTGAATGCTCTCAGTTGAGGCAGGGTTGGATGAAAAGTATGACAACTGGTCTATAGTTATGATCTTTCCACTATAAGGGAACTTTATAAGCCAAAAGACTGATGAGACAACAACTGTCACAGCGTAAGACCAACTACAACCCAAGAGACTGTTGTAATCTAGAGGGCCATCAACCACCTCCACATCTAGATTAACGGTTTTACCTTCAACCTCTATAGGTAGATCCTATAAAATGCTGAAAGGATGAAACCCATGGCCATCAAAGGCCTTAAGAATTGTCGGGGATTGATTTAGTGAAGGAGAACCAAGCGATATCCAACACTGTATCGACATAATGCACGTGGAATCTCCCTCGTCAATCACAGTCCTACGAACAGGTCTGTTTTTGACTCACTAGAATCTGGACATCCATTTGATGAGGTAAATGTGGTGCACTATTTTCTAGATCGAAGATTATAAGGTTCGGGTCCTGAGCGTCAACAGCTCCTATAGCTGACAAAAGTAATTTGCGTTGTACTGGACATGATTGCAGCACTTCCAAAGCCGACATTTCTAAGGGTGAAATAGCTAAATCCTCAACAATGTTGTAGTTCTAAGCCGCTCTCCCATGTGGATTGAAAGAGGACTTTCGAGGTACACCCTTTGTGGATGGTTTGATTACTAAGTCTGGGTTAGGTTTCTCGATCTGTAGTGGATCGGAACCGGGAGCTGAGGTTGATGGATTCGAATGAGAAGATTCTGCTTCTTTACCATCAACAAGACTTTTACTACCATAATCTTGCGATGGAGTCGAAATCCTAACATGGGACATCATCAATATGGGTTCTTCATTGGCACTGGACGATGAACCTATCATCTTACTATCTTGAGCTGGAAAATGATCCTTCAAGACAGCAAGAGTTTGGGAACCTTTGACAATTTTTGCAACTTCTGCCCAGTGAGGGTAGTCTCTCGTATAATGGTCTTCATCGCAGATGAGACATGGATAACGAGGTTTGCGTTTTTCATCAGTGGGTTCCGCTTTTTCAGGTTTCTCTTTTGAATTTTTATCTGCTTTATTCTTCTTCTTCCCTTTCTTCTTACCACCAGTTTTTGATTTAGCTTTAGATGACTCTACAACGTGAATATCGGTGGAAAGTTCCGTGGAAGACTCTCCTGTTGGGGAATCTGGCAAGGTTATTATAGGAGAAGAATTCTTGGAAGACTTCTTCTTACTTTCGGTATTTTCCGTACCAATCATACCATCAGCAGTGTGAGACCCTGAAGGAGCAGCAGCGATTTGATTTTGTTTGGGTAGGTCGGGGATCTTCTCGTGTAACGTACCTGACTGAGTATAAACTAAGTCAAGGTACTATGCTTGAGCAATGAATTGCTCTTCAGTAACTACTCCGGCTTTAGCTACATCTTCAGTGATCTTGGGCAGTAAAGATTTTTCAAACCATTCAGCAAAGATCTGATCCGGGATATAAACTTTCACTAAATGCCATCGATGTCTCCATTCATGGATATGATCTGAAATATAAGTGGACGTGGGATTCTTTAACGAAGTTAATAATTCCGTGCCATTGTCATATCTGACTGGAAATTGAAAATGAGTTAAAAACGAGGTAGCTAACTGACTAAAGTTATAAAAAGTGGCTCGCGGTAACTCGATGTACCATTTGGCCGCAAGACCAATTAGAGTGTGTTGGAAAAGACGTAAATGAATGGAATCATCTGAAATCAAGTTAGACACACACCAGAGGTGATAAGTCATCACATGGTTCGACGGGTCCTCTCCTGGAATACCTTCGAATTTAGGAATATCACTGGGCAATTTATGCGGCATTGGCAGCCAATACTGAAGATAGTTAATTAGATCGTTCGTAATGCATGTCAAGTCAGGCAAGTCCAAAGTTGCGATAAATGGTAATTGACGATTAGGGTCCCTAAAACTTGAGGTCTGTAGACCATCCCCAAGAGGAGGATATCCAGGATAACTAGGAATGGGAATCGCATTTGGGATATTTTGACCTCCTGGAAAACCAGGATTAACCGGACCATACTGGGGTTGCTGAGGTTGTTGATATGTATACCCAGGGTACGGTTGATACTGATAGGTTTGTTGCTGCGCAGCAGGACCATATTGGTACTGTCCTTGGTACAGAGGTTGATTAAATTGAGGTTGAGAAGTGACAACCGTACTTCCTATAGGCATCTGAACTGAAGTATGGACCGTAGGTCTAGACTGAGGTAAAGATGTCTGAGGAGTAGATACAGGGACAGGTGCAGAAGTTTGAAGAGTAGACTAGACAGATTGCTTAGATGGACCGGAAACCAAGGGTTGTCCAGGTTGAGATGACGACTGCACATTCGGTTGCAAGACCTAGTGGTATTGAGATGGATCCCACACTAAATTCGTTCCGGAGTATGGACACATAACAGGTTGAGGATATTGAGGACCATAACTAGGTTGAGGGTAGGGTTGATAATATGATTGACCAGAGGCATTTGGTAACCTTGAGATGGGTACTGACCTTGGGGTTGATAACCCTGAGGCACGTATTGATACTAGGGTTGACATTGAGGTACATAATGATATTGAGGTTGATTTTGGGGTGCATATTGATACCGAGGTTGACCTTGGGGTACATATTGATACTGAGGTTGACCTTGGGGTACATATTGAATCTGGGGTTGACCTTGAGGAACGTACTGTCCCGCAGGTATGTACTGTCCTTGAGGTTGTCCCCCAGGCGCAAACTGAGTACCTTGAGGTTGCCCCCCAGGCATATACTGGGTACCCTAAGGTTGTCCCCCAGGCACATACTGGGTACCTTGAGGTTTCCCCCCAGGCGGTAACTGGCCACCTTGAGGTTGAGAACCTGACATCATTAGAATATCTTCTACACTCAACGATTTAGTACCACTACTTCCAGTTAACAACTTTTGTTCGATAGGTTAAGGAGATGCTCCCGAAAAAGTACCAGAGATGGACTGATACCCAACGGGAACAGAAGGACCGCCATACAAATAGGCTTCCAGAGATTGAGAAAACATGAATGATGGACTAGACATATTCAATATAGGATAGTAATCTCTAGGTGCTGGGTGATAAAAAATACGAGGTGGCAAAAAGCTTAGCCCTGGATTTTCCAAAAGATTAGTCAGTGAACGGTACTAAGCATTGCTCCTAGGTGGACTGTAAAAGATTGATTCACGCTCCCTAAGGTCTAAGATAGGTCGATATTTTGGAAAAGGGAAGCTTTCTTCGATATCTTAAATAGCAAGCTCTTCAATAGCTATAAGTCCAGAAGGAAGATCCTGGGTAATTACAGTTTCTACCCTAGGCGAACTAGGACCACTAGAAGTTGGAGAAACAAACTCTGATACCCGAGTAGAAGCAACTTCAGATTCGGGTTCAGATATTTCAGGTTCGTCACATATGTCACTAGTAGATGCAATACTACCAGTAACTTCTGAAATTACTAACAGTTGAGAATCAGAATTTACTATCAAAGACGGTTCTCCTTCTTCAGGTGACCTACTTCTATGGTCACTAGCACTTATGAGGACTTTCAAACCTTCAAGCTGGCTCAGTACGTCCTCAGGAGGTTGACCCCGAAGTCTTCGTGACATCCTCAGTAACTCAGCCACATTAACAAACTGAGGGGATTGGCCCTGAAGTCTACGAGAATGCCTCGGTAATTCAGCCACAGTTAAATACTTTTAACTACTTCACATGCAAACAAAGTAAAATCTCAATGAAAACCACCTAAAGCCTCTAAAGAACCAAAAAAATTGAATCACACGCCTAAAGAATCTAGGAGATCAATCACACACAAACAGTAACTTTCCGGACCGAAAACACTAGTTGGTGATGAAATCAAACGTCGCAGAGTTTGATACAGAAATAGCAGTTATAGAACAGTTACCCCGGTAACCTGCTTAATGAATAGACTGGAACAAGTTTCTCTACTTAACCGTCTCGAGTGAAGAGAAACCCCCAGAAAATCCAAGTGAGTCTAGCTGATGTCTACTCCAGGTACAGTGGGATCTTCCTGCCACCATCACCTTAGGAAGAATCCTATAGAATATGGTCACTATGGTTACCAACAGAAAAAATAATACCTAGGGGAATAGTCTACAATCCGATATGTACGCAAGGGCAGAGTAGCAAGCTCAATCCCCTTGAAGGCTCCTCGACATAATCCGAGGTTTACCAACAAGTGACCCTAGGCTCCTCGACAATGGTTAATCCTAGGTTTACCATTTGTAATACGTGAATATGTGGCATCGTTCCCAATGAGGAAGGATTGATTCCCACACTGGTTCGGACACAATCTCATGCTTCTCCTTTAAGAGGAGCTTCCCAGAGTATAAATGCAACAATTGGATTTCTCCTACTGCAAGATAAAGCTACTTGTTTGTTTTACTTATCTTGGAGATTTAATTACTCCCTACTCCAAGATACTAGCTAAGCTATATTGGTGTATCAGAGCCCTAGAAACAAAAAATTTTCTAGATTGATTTTATATTAAGCATGATTTTTAGTGGTTTTTGATTAAGTCAAAAGGTGATGGAGATGAAACTTATGGTGTAAATACTCGACACAAAATCACTATAAAGATGCACTTAAGATGACTAACTAATCTTTTCTCTTCAATGAAGTTCTAGCTAAGAAAGAGTTGGAAGATGAAAATACTTTTAAAAACACAAATCTTTCTTTAACTATCAAATCAAAAGAAGAGTATCCGTTTCAATGCACTCAAAAATGAGACAACTAATTATTTCCACAAGAATTTCTCTTTTCATTAAAAAACTCAAATGCTACCAAAACAAAATTTTTCAAAAGAGACCTTTATATTTTAAAAAACATTTAAAACTATAACAAAGCAAATCTTGAGAAAACTATGAATAAAGCAAACTTAAGATCTACAAAATAAGAAAACCTACTTGAAGTAAAAGCTCACAAAAAGTCTTTTCGAGGATGTTTTACTTGGCCACAAGCAAACCAAGGACCAATTTGTCCAGAATCACAAATAAGTCAAGAACAACCAATTTTGTTTTCCTTTTTAAAATGAAAATCCAAACTTTCAATCACAAGCTTATCGAAGTTTTGTAAAGAGAAAACTCAAAGCGGATTTCTCAACAAGGGGAGATTTCATAAATGGTCAGACTCTCAAGAAGACTGGTAGACACTAAGGTGATCTGAAGTCCCTACAGCCTCTAAGCTCAGAGCCACTACACAACCAAATCGAAAAACAAACCCTACAAGCAAAAATCCTAGGAATTTCACCTAAAACCCTAATGCTAATGAAATTAAATCAAGGAAATATTTCAACCAGTCACATGCAGGTATGGGCAGAGGATAACCACTAGAAAAACAAAATAAAACTAACTGAAAGAGCAAAAGTCAAAATTTTCAAAAATTTAGCAGGGTACGTAGGAGCAGAGCTTACCCAGGTGCGGGTACGCTCTGTGCACAAAGTAAAAGTGCGTACAGGTACGCACTATGATACAAGTGCAGACTGCGGACTTCGACCAAAGTAATGAAAAATAAAAAACAAATCTAAATCCACTAAGTCTACCCAAAGCCACACACAACAAGCCAAAAAACAGAAACCAAAAAACAAGTTTCTCAAGTCAAAGAAAAATGAGGAAAACAATCAAGTCCCCAGCGGAGTCGCAATTTTGTCACGCGGAATGAGTCGATCTTGCGGACAAGATAGACCTTCCTAGAATCTAATGAAGACCTAATGACAAACAAACCAACCAGACACTATCTTTCTCTAAATACGCTTTATAAATAATGGCAAACAAATGTGTTTAAGGCCTACCTCATGTCCAACGCAAGTTTGGGGATGCCTTTGCTCCTTTGATCCAAGTAAGTTCCTTTGTCGCAAACCTGAAAACACAAACAAGGCAAATTATTATATAGCACCTGAATAACCAGCATTATAAAACATATTTAACATGAAAGTCAAGGAGTCCATGAAACAAATAACATGAGATACTTGTTGAGAAAAATGAGCTTGATTGTGTTAATTCAAAAGGAGAAGAACTTTACAACCTTTGCCTTGACGTTGTACGAGCTCCTCCCAGGGTCCAACAAGAAGTCTCCTCTACTTTGAAAAGCTTCACTCACTCCCCAATGAAGCCAAAAAGGTATTGATCTCTCCTCTTAAGCTCAAATAGGAAGTCTTGATTTCACTAGCATTTACCCTCAAAATTTCAGCTTCTAACCTCTCCAGTCACTGACCCAATGCCTCAATTTATAATGCAATGGAGATCAGTTACCAGGTCCTCCTTCAAAGGGATAGAATCCTCCTTCAAAGGGATAGCTCCTCTTAACAAGGGATTAGTTCCTCCTCTTATGGGATGCGTGAACCACTTGGAGCGAACAATCCATGTCAGAAATCCTTCTAGAAAACTCTAGAATTAACCCAAAGTGAGTTTTTTAAGATAGAAATTGCACCTTTTGACTTTCACAGGGGTACGTACCCATCCCTTTACATACGGAGCATATAAGTACGCAGATATCCTGAACAAAAGGTGCAGGCCTGCAGGCAAAAGTGAGAGAAACTGCAGAACCAGAGTTACATTACTTTTTGATGTCTTTCTCTCATTTCTAAAGCTTATTTTGAAGAGCTGAGGTATAAGACTTACTTAGGAAGCTAGCATAGGTGGTGATAGACCCATATTCACTACAAATAATCAAGGTGATGATATTTTTGTGTAATAGTAGCTACCCCTGATACATTCAACAATACTGTATTTGAGACACACAATTGTATTGTGCTTTTTTCCTGTTGATCCAACTTCTTCCATTCTTCATCGGACACTCTCGTTGGTTTAGTACCCAGATCTACTATGATCCACTCATCTTTGTCCACCAACAGATCCTCCATCTTGAGTTTCCACAACTCAAAACTCTGACCATTAAATTTTTCGATCTCTATGTTTGCACTGCTCACCATCTTCTTTCACCACAAGAATCGATCCTGCAAATCTCCCACTAAACAAGGCAAACCATAGGCCCAAGTGAAGCCCCTCAATAATAAAGGCGTCATCTTGAAGCCAAAACAACTCTGATACCAAATGTAGGTTTAACCCCATACAAAAATTACCTGCATACAAATTCTAAAAATAGAAAATAAACAATGGCATGAGCATAAAACATAAGACAAATATACACACAGATTTTCCCCTGGATCCCAAAATCGGGACTACCAGATTGATTTTTCATTATTATGTTCCTTTCAATGTTACAATACATATATATACATGACAAAGCATCCATAAACTGAAATCCATTAACCCTGGATTATAACATAACAATACTTCCCTTGATCGGATCTAAAAAATACCATGGACAAAAGACCATCGCATCCAAAACCATTTGTGAAAACCATGCACAAAACCATAGGTAGGTTCACCCACCCACTATTGGGGCTAGTTGTGGAAAGTAAATAACACAACCGAACACAATCTCAGCTTGAAAAAGGGCTAAGCATATAGTGAGGTGACATCAATTCATTTAATTTAATGAGTTCAAAATGACAAGTACTCAATGATCTTTTCAGTTTTTGAGAGTCCGGAAAGGGCTTAAATATGACTGCAAGGGGGTTCCTTTTTTGTTTATTTTTAATGATTCCAAAAAAGAGATAGAACAACAAATTGAGAGAATTAGTAAAAACTAATCACTGACCATAGAAAGCACCTGTAATTGCATAAAGAAATGCACCCATCATTGATATCGAGATATAATAACAAAATATTATTAAAATATTGACAAAAAATGACTTCAAAACTTATAAATAACCAAAACTGACATTATTTTTTACTATTTTACCATAGTAAGTTCTAAAAGTGCATTTGTGCCCTAATTTTTTCAATTTTCAAGTGACCATTGTGGGAGATTCAAGGTGTCATTTCAAAATCATTTGTAGCATGTAAGAGATATTTAATGGAATTTAATGTGCTAAAAGGGAGAATTTTAAAATTTTTGAGAATCAACGATCATCATGGGTTTGGTCATCGGACTTGTGATAATCACTCTTGGGACGAAATACACTCATGATGACATTACTCTGTTTATAAAAATAGGTGTGATGGCACCAAGGCGATTTTTTTTAAAGAAAAAAACATTTTCAAAGAAAAATATATTAATTCCAACCCATGAAAAAGGTTCTAATTGGTGTTAAATGATGTTTTGCATGAGATCATGGTTCTAGAATACAATGAAAGAGGCCATGAGGTCGAAGATCATGAAGCAGCCCAAAATCTAGAATTCATCAATGGCTTGAAGGATTGTGGGTTGTTGAAGTTCTTTAGGACCACAAGACTGAGGGCTCACATGGAATTTTTATCCTATTTGATCATTCTTTGAGATTTGGATCGAGAGATATTTATCATCAAAGGCTAGGAACTAGAAATAGAGGAATTAGACATATATTTTATCACAATATTGCCTCGAAGAGGAGAAAGAGTGCACCTCTTTGGATCTCACCTAGGTGGTTAGAGTACTAGTGCTCTAATTAGGAGGCATTGCCTATGTGCCAAAATGACGATGGGTGGGAAGGTGAAGATCTACATAATCACCAACAACCTTCCTTTATGAACCATCCTATTCACCATAGCTTGCATATCCAGGATGCAAGCCCTACATGAGACTTCAAAATACCAATTCAAGTATGGAGTTGAGTGTCTGACTGCCACCACATTCAACTAGTGTGGAGGCCTTCTCATGAATATGAAAAGATAGCTGACCAAAAGGAACAATGAAATCTAAGACAATTTGGATTCATCTCAATACTGGTGACTCTATTCTTAGAACAGGTTCCCCTATTCTAGTATCAATATGCAGATGTACCAAATCCTACCCCCTAAGACCTAAGGTTAGTGAGGTGGAATCAACTTATGCCTCGAGGAGGGATAAGTCAGCATATGGATTACCCTCCATAGTTCTTTAGGTGGATGCAACACTAATTACTCATGGCAAGAAACTACACATATCCTGGCATATAATTCCGATGGGTTCCAAATCTACCTCTTCCATTGAGAGAACAATGGACTGATGCAGGTAAAGACTTGTTTTTTGGATTATTTTTTTCAAGTCTTATGATTTTTTTCTTTGTAAAAGTGTAAAATAAGACTTGACTTATGGTAAATGTAGAGATGTAAGACCTAAAAGGCTGCCTGGCATGTTGCCAATAGCACGGTGAGCTCCTTATCAAATAGTGGGCACTGACTATGAGGAAGGGGTGGATCCCTTAACTGAGATGGAGCAAAACCTAGAAGTGATTTCTCGGGGTGTTCTGGAGTATGATACTATAGACGAGTGGGAGTATATGCAAGACTACATCGTCTTTTTGGTTGAGTGATCAGTATAGTCTCATGCTACCATGAGCACTGTGCAGGTTGATAGCCTTTCTAGCTCTTTTACACATTTTGTACGCTTTGCAAGCTAAGATGCCTAGAACAGTTTATTTTTTGAGATTTTATGTAAACACTTTGACACACTTGATATATATATATATAATATATATAATATATATTATAATATAATATATATATATATATACTAATATATATATATATATATATACATGCTTTATCTCCTACTTATGTGCCCAAAATATGATCAGTTTTATAGATGACACAAAAATCGATCAAGACATAATTGGCTAATGCATATGTTAATGTATTCAAGCGTGGAATGTGTTGATACGTGATAAAATAAAAATTTATTTCCAGTAATCAAACACTTACATACATATGCAATATTTTTGAATTTTTCACTGAATATTGATTGTTTAATTGTAACACGGCGAGCTATGTATCTAACTTGACAACTAAATCTCTATTGCCAAGAGCAACTACTTCTCACAATATTTCAATGACTCTACTGTATTTAGAAATATTGTTAGTTTTTCATATGAGGCATATACGTTGTAATTCAATCATCTCTCCATCAGGGACAAAGAGTGGCCAAGATGTGAAAGGTAAATTCCATGTGCTATGACAAGCACCATCAGAAAAGCCGATATAATGACTTGACGACATCTGCAAACTGAGTGGAACACAAAATAAGAGAAAAACACATGCGTGCAAAGAAAAGAAAGACATCAAAAATAAAAAAATGCACATTAATGAATTCAGACACTAATGTACAAAAATCACACGAATTTCACATGTAATACTTCTTCAAATACAACCCATTTCAGGTTTGTGACAATGCATTTCCTTCGTAATCAACTAGCTCATAGTCGCCTTTCTACAAAACACAATTGAAAATATATGGCCCATGCCACATAGGTTCGAACTTTAAAACACCTAACTTATCATTAGCCCGATCATAAAGGAGGACCAGGTTGCCTTCAGAAAATGTGCAGGGAGAAACAGTTTAATCAAATGAGTTTTGACATGTTTCTTTTGGCCTTCAATTACCATCATGACAATGCGATGGATCTCATCAAGCCTCTCAAGGTAGAGTAACCACTCCTCTTCAGGTGAGGTGTTAGGAAGGAGTTTAAAGACTACTTTGAGTGAAGGGATCTCGCATTCAATCGAAAGAGTTTCCTCTAAATTATAACCAAGATGAAATGGAGTGAATCCAATGGCCATCTTAGCAGAAGTTTCGTAAGCCCAAAGAGTTGAGAACAACATAAAATTCCAATCTTTTTTGTGCTTCCCAATGGTAAGTTGAAGGATAGTAATAAAAAATTTATTAGTGTCTTTGACTTGGCCATTTACCTATGAATAATAAAGATTTGAACTATCATGATGAAAGCCCAACTGAGCAGTCAGCTTTGCCATCATGTACTTACAAAAATGTCATCCATGGTCAGTTACAATGGCTTGAGGAACACCTAAATTTGCTATGACATGGTTGAAAAGGAACTAAGTATAAATAATACCGTCAGCATTGTATGTGGGCATCACCTCAGCCCATTGAGTGAAGTAGTCGATGACGATGATAATATAGACATGCCCCCCAGTCGAGCGAGGGTTACATGTCATAAAGTCTATGCCCCATTTAGCAAATGGGCCAAGAGTAAGTATTGGATGTAAGGGTGCTCGCGGGGCACACTGCTTGTGGTTAAAAATCTAGCATTCATGACATTTTTGAATAGCCAGAATACAATCCTTAAAGATAGAAGGATATTAATAACTAGCGTGAAGGATTTTATGAGTAGTGGCATAGCCGAACATGTGACCACCACAGGCACCAGAGTGGCAGTCATTCAAAACCTGTTTAAAATATTAAAGTGCTAGATCTAAGAAGAACAAAGTCCATACTGATTCAGTATAATGTATCACCAAGAACCTTATAGGGTTCGTATTGATGGGGAATGCAGTGTCAGTCAGATTGAGACAAATAAAATCGAAAAGTCTGGGTTTGAAGATAAATGATAATATCTTTATACCATGGGTCAAAAGTGCCGATGAGAAATAGAGTTTCATCGCGAATCTGATCAGTAAAATTAGTAGGAGCACTTGCAAATGGAAGGGCACAAATTAATTCGGTAAAAACAAGTGATTTATTCAATTTGGTGTCAGTAAACTCAAAATCAAACTCTTGTAGGATAAAAATCCACTTTGAGTATTTCCCCCCAGTATTTGACAAGTTAATATATAGGTCATGAGGATGCAATCAGAAACCACCATGGTTTTCCATAAGAGGATATAATGTCGAAATATTTGGACAACATGAACTGTTACCAGGGAAAGCTTCTTGATGTGCACATATCAAGATTCATTGTGAAGAATATTTCAGTTTCAATAATAAACCACATGTTCCTTTCCATTGTCGTCATCCTGAACTAAAACCATAACAATGGTAGTATTAGTTGTAGTCAAGTATAGGAAATAATCACGTCGATAATGAGAGGGATACAAGAGAGAAGCATTGATAAGTGTGTCTTTCAAAGCATTAAAGGATTTCTAGGCAACTTCGTCCCAAATGAAAGGGACCCCTTCTAAGCAAGCAGGTAAAACCCTTGGAAAGTTTAGCGTAATTAGGAATGAAACAATGAAGAAAGTTAATCTTTCCTTGTAGACTTTGCAATTGTAACAATGCAGTAAGGGGGATAAGTTGACAATTTCTTGAACTTTTAAAGGATCAATTATGATACCTTCACAGGATACCACAAAACCTAATAATCGACCAAATTCAACACAAAAAATGCATTTCTGCGGATTGAGACAGATGTTATAATGGAAGCATCACAGAAATATCGATCTTAAGTGATCTGGATGGTCATGACACTTAGAAGAATGGGCTGGTAAGTTGTCAAGGTAAGGTTGAACAATGTGTCGAATATCATGAAACGCATAAGATATTTCTCTCTGGAAAGAAGCACCTACATTTTTTAAACCGTGTTAGTGCCTAAATCTACCTCAGGCTAAAGGAAGGTAGGTCTAGGGTAAAATCAAACCATGCTTAACCTGGTAGCTAGCCCTACGAGGTCAGGAGAGGGCTCTCTCCTTGTCAATCTCAATTCAAATATGGCAACTATGGCTTGAGATGACTAAAATGAATGCTGATTTTAGGCTAGGTATATTAGGTCAGAGGATTTTGTTTGATTTAATGTTTGGTTGATGGATCAATTGGAGAAGGCAATTTGGATCTGGAAAATCAACTCTCGAATACAATCATGTCTTGTGGGACAGGGTAAAGAAGAGCTTATGTACTAGCAAAGGATTGAGATGATAGAGTAAGACAAATGAGTAGTTAAGGAGGGCATAAGAAGCTATGAATCCTCTTTAAATAATAGAAAACTTTGAAAACTAAATGCAATCCCAAGACAAAGCACTGTAAATCTAGTGTATTTTGTCTATTCACCTTGATTCATTTAGTTTAGAAGAAAGAGAGAGATGTGGATACATGCAAAACATTACAAAAACTCATTACAAAGAACAAACAATACATAAAATTCACTATCACAAGAATCCCACAAAAATAGTTGTGAAACCTGGTTTTATTCATTGCCAATTGTTGATACAAAATGTCCAGTGAGTCCAACACTTCTGGCAAAGTCCAACCTTTACAAATGAATCAAAAAGTACGTAATATAGGCAAGGAAACTAATCACTCTAGCTATCGGCGTCGAATCCATGAGAAAACGGGTGGTTTCAACCATATCTAAACTAAGAACAAGAATAGAGGCAGTGGAACAACGTGCCTGTAAAACCAAGGAAACCAATTCATTCAGTCCAAAACCACCTTTGACTTCATGTATCTACCCTATTAAGTGTTTTTCATCCATAATTACATCAAATTACATCATTTACCATGATAATTTCACAAAGAGAGCAAGAAAAAGTCAACTACATAGAAAACTAGGTGAAATCTAGAGAAACAGGCAACATTGGCAAAATTCCTCCTATGCGCAGTGCCATTGATCCTATGCACAATGATTTTTCTAGGCCACTTTTGGAAGGCTTCCGAAAGTTCAAATCAGGTGCAAGATAGCTCATTGGAAAGCTTGGTGAGTCTACCTTCTAGAACATCTTGAATTTATGAATTTTGAGTCTATTTTCCACTACAAAAATTGAATCTCCCAGAACAGCTTCCTGTGTGGCAAAAAATTGGCAAAGAGGGCACTTTTTGGGTGTTTTTTGCGCTTTTGGAGACCTATAACTTGTCCAACATTCTCAGCTATTTTTGAGATTGCATATTTTTTCATGCTAATTCAAAATATATGAACTTTTTTGCAAATGGATACCCCCAACACCTACTGAAAAAAACTTGTTTTTTACTTTAAATTTTTCAAAAATGACAAAAACTACTCCAAATTTCTTGAAATTTGGATGAGTGATCCTGTTTAGGTGCTTTGATGAGCCAATTATGACTCAACCAAGATCTTGGGTTTATATTGCTCTTTTTTTCTCCTCAAAGCTCTTTTTAGCTTGACCTTTAACCTCTTCACCCTTGTGTTGCAAATTTTGTTCCGAGTTAGGTAGTGATAAGCCATATGGTGCAACATTTTCTTCTCTTTGTTCGATTTCTCAAGCATCTTCTCAAGGTGAATGTTCACCGTCTCCAACCATAATTTTTTATCATCCTCAATTTTTTGCTCAAGGGAGGTCATCTTGATCTTTCTCTTCTTTTCCATTTTCCTATTTTCTCTAATCATTTGTAGTTTTATAATAGCTTGCTTCTCTGTTAGTTTCTTGTTTTCCTGCTCCAAAAAGTTGATGATCCATTTGGCCCTCTCAAGATCAAGTGATAAGGCTTGTATTTGAGCCTCCTTTTCTTTGATAATCATGTCTTTGAGTCCTGAGCTTTGAGAGCCCAAATCAGAGAAATCCTCCTCAATCAAAACAAAATTTTTGTCTTGCCCTTCAGGAAGGACCTCCTCATGCATCCTTTTCTTCCCTTTCTCTTTGCTCTTTGACTGCTGGTCAACCTGTATAGATGGAGAAGAAGGAAAAGCCCATTTCACCCCTAGTGAAGATAACATTTCCCTGTGGTCTGGTGAAGAAAACGAGACCCCTTCCACCCCTAACGAAGATAGTACTTGCCTGGCAGCAACAAAAAGCCTCCTGGTGCCTCTCTCATAGGTGATAAAAATTGGCACTCCTATAGTTTTAGTCTCATTAACATCTGGCTGTCCTGATGGCCCTCCTTCCTCTTGAGGCACTGATGGAATCACCTGAGGGCCTTTGAAAATCTCATGGGCAATGAAGGTATCCCATGATATGTTCAGCAAGCTTAGCTGATGCAAAACAAGAATTTTAATTAGTGAGAAGTGGTAAATGCTGATGAATTACTGAGGAGAAATTTTCCTTTGCACAAAGAGAGCCATCTTCTCAATATTCTTGCATATAAAGTATGAGAGGTTCATCATGCTCACTCTTGTGAAATGCATCAACAATCTGACATGATATGTATATAGGTGAGAAAACCTTCCTTCACAGGTGAAATACTTGATGATGAGTTTCATGAGCGGAGCATAAATGTTCGACAAGTATTTGAAAGGAAAAACCCTGTTGATATGCCTGTGATATTTAGCCTTAATGTAAGCCTCATAATGTTCTCTGCCCACATGCTTCCCCTTATTCCACTATTCACCTACATTAGGGATGCCTATTGCTACTGCAATGGTGTCAGGTGTCAAGGTGAAAGAGGCACCAACAAGGTTCACCTGGCCGTTGTGGAGATGAAGAACAAACAACCTAGCAAGCTCATGATGATATTTCACCCTCTCTACCATTTCACAAAACTGATAACAAGACTCATGTTTAAAGCAAGTTATAGCAAGAGGGCAAGCAAGTAATTCTATAAGAGTGGTAGGCTCCTACCAGATGATCTTTCCCCCTTTCTGTGGCTTTCTTGGTAAATGAGATTCTCTGGAAGAATCACTGAGAATTTCCTCCTCTCTCTCATAGTTGGAATCTGTCTCCATGCTTATGGATGTGAAGTGAAAACATATGAGTCTGGAGAGATTTTGAAATATGAGGTGAGTGGTGTGTATAAGGAAGTGAATGCTAGGAGGAAGGGTTTCTTTGGGAAATGAGGGGAATGAATGGTATTATGAATGTGGAATGAGGAGTTTGATAGTGAAGTGGATGTAGTCAAGGAATAGGAAGTGGGAGTTAGGGTTTGGGAATAGGGTATAGGTTTAGGGTTTGGTAAATGAGAGTGGGGTTTTGGGGAGTGAAAGTTGATGATTTTGGGAGAGGGAAAGGGATTTAGGGAAAATGGATTGAGGAAATAGAAACAACAGAAAACAAGAACCCATTGCAAATCTATGAGATAGTTTGGAGGATAGCTAGGGTTTGTGTTAGCTATTTAGCTAGGGTTTTGCTTAAAGGAAACCAAAAACATCCAAGGCACCAAACACAACTTCTGTGAGGAAGGAGGAATGTTCTACTTACTTGGAACAAGATTTAACTTGATTTTTAGGAAGTTTGGATGAGTCTTGAAGCATTTCTGGCTTTTGGAACAGGTGTGTTGTGCCATACCAATTTTGTATGGGAAAACTACAACAATTGTGTAGTGCTGATTGTGTGCATAGTGCCAAAACCCAAGTGTAGAGTGCCAACAAAATGACTGTATTTTTCCTCCGTTTTGCCTTCCTTCTTAATAAACACAATTTTTCTTGCTTTGGCTTATTCAATTCAAACAATGAAGTCTTAAGCAAATGGATTGGCTTTTATATCCCTCTCTTCTAATTTTTCATTAACTAAGACCCACTTTTCTAATCTTTTGCTAGCTTTTTCAAAAATGCTATTTTTTAGTTACATTCTAACTTTTGCCGTTTTGCAGGTGGACTTTTACATTAACCTTCTATAGTGGCAGGTGTTTAATTTTGTTACCAGGTCACCAGGAACAACTACTGAATACATATTACATATAGAAACATTGAAATTACATGAAATTTTTACAATAATGGACAAAACCCTGTTTTCACCTCAAAACAGAGTTTTGAGGTAAAAAAGATTTATTGAACATGACAGAAGTAAATTTATGATTTTATGAACTTATTTATCATCCTCATGTGCTTGTTTACCTTTTTATTCAAATTTGGATGACCATGATGACAAACCCTAAGACCTAGTGAGACTAAACCCTAAAACTGATTTTTATAAATGAATTGAAACAAAATGACAGTGAATGACTAAAAAAAATGTGTGAACAAGTTAGCTGGTGAATTTCATGAGGTAAATTGACATGAAACCACCTCCATCAGTTGATCAATGACCTAATGGAATGTAGCTAATCGGATGGGACATCTAATATGCATGCAAAAAGAGAAATTTGATCACTGATGGAAGTGTGAAGATACTAACACTAACAAACTAAAAGGAATATTCTTGTAGGAAACTGTGTCCCATGGAAAGATAAATATAATCTTATTTTGATTAGCAGGTGACAAATTGATATGGTTGTAGCCGAAAAAACCATCGATAAATGAGAAAATCTCACTCCTAGCACAATCGTCAATGATTTGATCAATAAAAGGAGTGGGATAATTTCATTTTAGACATGTGAGACTGATGTCATAGTAATCCACATAAACACGGATCATCACCTTCTTTTTAGCAACAGGGACAATGTTGGACACCCAATCTGTCAATGGGATTAGATATATAAAACTAGATTTCAAAATATTTTCCACTTCTGCTTTAATAGCAGTAGCCTTTCTTGGATGCATAAGGTGGTGTCCTTGGCTAATAGGATTTACATGAGGATAGGTGGTTATTTCATGCACCACTATTTTTAGATCCATAGCACACACTTTCTTGTATGACCATTCGAAGACATGTCGAAACTCTTTGAAAAGTTGAGTGTAAACCCTGATCTCATGAGGAGAATAGGACACCCCAATATGAATGTTCTCTATAATTCTAGGCTTAATGGAAATGTCAAGAGGCATAGTTGCAGTAATGTTTCCCATATTACCCTTCGATAGGACTTCATGCACCAGGAAAAGTATTTGAAGTGGATGTGTAGGGCAATGAGAAATAAATGTTTCAAGACATGAAGGCATCTCACTAAGGCTGGGAAGAAATGAAGAATGATGATGGATATAATTCCAAGGAGTTTTGTCCAAAGACATAACCTCAGCGATACTCTCGTCAGTGGGGAATGTCTCATTCAAAGGATTCAGGGAATCCCAAGAACCAAGGCAAGGAGATGGTACATAAGCATCCAGGTTCATATTGAAAACAACATGACTTTCTGAAGTGGCCATTGAAGCCAAAACAATTTCTTGATAATTTTGCTCTAATGGACTTAAGGGCATAGAATAGCCAAACAAATCAATTTGTTTAGTAGTAGGAATACTCCAAGGATCCGTAGAAACCAATATCATCTTGATCGAAGTAACATTTGGAGGTGGGAGAGTAAAAATACACATTAAAGTAAAGTATTTGAAAAAACCTACACCCACACTCTCATAAGGAACCTCGGTATTTCCCACAGAAGGGGCATTGTCGTTCTATGAATTGGAAGAGAAAAAAGACAATTGGTCAACGGTGACAAATTTTATTTCATGAGGAAAATGAAGCACTCAGAACAAAGAATAAACCACAAAAAACATTGCATGGGTCCAACTGCACCCAAGAAGAAGGTTGTAGTTGAGTTTCACTTATAAAACTTCCACTTCTAGCTCAATTTTCATTCCTACCAACATAATCGGAAACTTTGTAAGAATACCATATGGATAGGAGCCTCTGCCATAAAAGGCCTCCAAAGTGTTCGGGGAATGGTAAAGAGAAGGTGAATCAATGGCCTTCCAACACGAAATAGACATGATGTAGGTTGAAGCACCTTCATCAATAATAGTCTGATGAATCGTCTTTCCTTTAATGAGAACCTATCTCAAAAAATAAATTTGTTGAGGAAGATGAGGAATGTGGTTTTCAAGATCAAAGGTAATGAAAATAGAATCGACGGGATCAATAGCACATATAGCAGATGATAATGATTTCTACTACATTGGAGAGATTTTGAGAACCTCCAAAGTAGACATCATCGTAGGGGCTTGAGCTAAATCCTTAATAATATTATAATGTTGTACAACTCTAGCGTTTGGATTATAAGATGATTTCTGAAGTACACCACTAGGAGGTGGTCAGATTACGGACTCACTGTTACGGTGCTCAATATGGAGCATACTAGAATTAGACAAAGTGGAAGTAGAAGGTGTATCAGTGACTTATTTCCATCATCTGCTTATGCAGCATTTGATAGTCATTTGTTCGAGTAGCAATCAAAATAGGTGATGAAACTTGCATCATGAAAACTTGGGAACCAGAGGAGGTAGAGGATTGTAGTTGGTCTACCAACTATGTTTGCTAAGATGAAAAAGGATCTTTGAAAATAGCTAGAGTCTCTTTCAATAAGTGGTTAACTTTAGAATGTCAAGGAAAATCATTGGTGTAATTATCTTCCCCGCAGATGAGGCAAGGACATTTTGGCTTTCTCTTAGAAGCATCACCAACATATGATTTACTTGTATCCTATTTTGGGGTATCAGTTTTGTCTTTAGCTTTACCCTTTTTCTTACCTTTGGAGGCCTTATATGCTATGGTACACTAAAGAACATTTAGCTCAAAGGTTTTACTAGGATTTGATGAATTTTTTGAAGGATTGTTGGAACCAGTGTTTGAAACATATTTTTTCTTCGAAGAAACCTTCATGGAAATCTGAGACACAAAAGCAATTACACCATCAACAAGTAGTACATCGGGAGACTTTGAGGCTGTTGCATCTAAAGAGGGTCTTGGAGCATCAGGAAACATCTCATATAACATGCCAAATTGTGAAGAGACTATGTCTAGATACTGACCATGGGAAATAGCTTTCTCTTTGGTAACACATCGACCCATAGCTATATCCTTGAAAATATTGTTAATGAATGATTTTGTGAACCATTCAGTCAACAACTCATCAATAATCTTGAATTTGATGAGGTGATGCCAACATATCCATTCATGGATAGGATCAGAAATGTGGGTCGTGGTATCTTTCTTAAGGGATGTGAGCAAATAAGTGCTAGTTTCATACCAAACTGACAATTGGAAGTGGGTGAGGAAGGCCACAGCTAGAGAGTTAAAGACAACATAGGTAGCTCGAGGCAACTCAATATACCATTTTGCAGTATCACATGTTAAGGTTCTTTGAAAGAGGTGAAGATGGATAGAATCATTAACATATGAATTTGAACAGTGCCATAGGTGATATTTCATCACATGGGCTTGTGGGTCCTCTTTGGATTTTGCTTCGAATTTAGGGAAATCACTTGGAATTTTAGTTGGAATTGGAGGCCAATAAGGTGAATGAAGAATATGATCATTTGTGAGAATCGAGACATCAGGCAATTGTAACATAGCCAAGAATGGAAATTGCATATTTAATGGCATGTAGCACCTTCGAGGAGACCCAAACTATGGGTTCCAACCTTGCTGGTAAGGATTTTTCCCCCATAGTGGAGGATTTTGTCCATACGAGATCTTATTTTGCCCCCATTTAGGGTTACCTTGACCATAAGGCAGATGTTGTCAAGGGTAGGTTTGATATTCAGCTACCATAGGCCATTGATAAGAATTAAACATGGCATATGGATTATAAGGTTATTGAACATGTTGACCCTGGACTTGAAGAGATTGGCCATGCTGCTATAGGGGTTGACCTTGTTGATACAAATATGAAGCTTGTTGCAAAGGCTGACTTTGATGTTGTAATGGTTGACCTTTTTGCTACAAAAGGTTGGCCTTGTGAGTACAAAGGGTGGGTATGCTACTGAACAAACTTAATTTGCTACTGCAAAGACTACTGAGACTACTGTAAAGGTTGTACCTACTGTTGTAATAGTCTCCCTTGCTACTATAATGTTCTCCCTTGCTACTACAAAGGTTTCCCTTGTTATTACAAAGGTTGTTGGATAGTTCCTTGGGATATACCTTAAGGGTATTCGTAATTTCTAAATTGAATTTTACCATATTCACCAGGTATAGTGGATCGACCAGATGGGATATAAGCTTGTGCTTGTGGAGTGTAAGGTGGATTGACCAAGGCTTGTCAAGCGTATGGGAAATAAACCTACTCAAGTGGAATCTAAGCCATATAAGGTTGTTGGTACTGGATATTACTTGACCCAAATGGATTAGCAGGGTTAGGAATCTTTTCATAATAAGGTTAATTAACTCGAACCATGTGAGTTTGCAATCCACTCACAATGTTCTCACCTGACACAAGAGGAACATTCAAGTTTTGCCCCCTATGTAGTGGTACATTAGGTCGACTTGAAGGAGGGGTGGAAGAACTAACTGAAACCTTACTTGAAATAGTCGGATGTACCGAAAGGGTTGGTTGAAATGATGACACAGGTTGTAATGGAATCATAGGTTCAACAGGATTTGACATAACAACAATTTGTATTGAAGTTTGAGAGGTTGCGTTTGGAATGAACAGACCAGAAGTAGGCATGGCATTGGAAGAACAAATGGTATTTTGATACCAAGACGAAGCATTAAGAGTCTGTGAAATTAACTAAGCGAGGGTTGTATAACCAGGTGGAAACATGTGTCCACTAGTTTCAGAAAGCCTGAGAGATGGGACTCTTCCTATAAAAGGAAAGCCTGGAGGAAATTCATACCATTTTTCATCATCAACATGAGTATGAGTATTGAAAACTTCTGAATGACCCAAAGAAGAGGTTGGGGTTTCACCTTGTGACTCCATAGATGGAAATAAATGGTGACGAAGAATATGAGATGTGCAAGGAGGTAACTCCAAAGGAATACACGACCGATCATAAGGATTGTAAGGTAGCTGAGGAGATTGTTAGCTCTGCTATACAACGAGGATTCTCTATGGTCAGAGACAGGCTTGGTCTGCTTGGTGGTGTAGAAAAGGATAAAAAATGGATCCAAAACACTCTAAAAGTCTGCAAATCTACTTAAAATCATGCCAAGGGATCCATTCATGCTATTGAAATCTTCAATTTTTGGTAAAGGGTCATCCATCGACCAAAATAGTTGTAGCTGGGAAGCCCTTGGAAGGTCGGAAATACACTATCGGGAGGCAAAAACACTCCAAAATATTAGGCTTAACAGTCCAATGCATGATAGCCATTCGATCTGGCTGATCAATGATCTAGATCTAATCGGCGGATTGCAATCGGCACACGCAGGCAGTGGTAATCATCATGGTCAGAAGGAGCATTGCGATTGCAATCAGCAATGCAATGTGGACCGTCGATCGTGCGAGCCGATCGATGGCCCACAATCCATCGCTATATTCCAATCGGGGAAACCAAGGGGCACAACCTTTACACATATATGTGCGCAACGCGATAAGACCTGGACCTAATGGGTTTCAGAAGCATGATGTATATATTTTCAAGTCCGCCTTCCACTTTCGATAGTGTTTTTTGCCATATTGCATAGCTTTCCCCACCCGATAACCCCCGTTTACTTCCTCCATCATTCTATCATCTGTCATAAGTTCCAACGGCATTCGCACCTCCCGCTGCCATAACCTAACCACTCTTTAACTTGTGATAAAGTGGTTTTCACCCTATCACGTCTACCATGCGTCACCCGATCATTGTTATCATTTTCCCTTGTACGATTTCTGCTCTCCTCCAAAAGCGGTGCTATCAATTCCGCTTACTGCCTAAACCCATCGCCACTTGTTAATTCTCATGCACTTTGTCATCTCGATAGCTGTTGGATCTATCGTCCATTCACTTAGTCCGATGGCTCGCGATTGTTTTCTCCTATTTCTTCCATTTTTGCCACTGTGTCATATCCGCCGCCCGTCTATGCGATCCAATGGCTGATATCCCTCCCCCACCATGCAATATTTCACGTCCATAGCTTGTATTATGTTCCCGAAGGACAAAAGCAGCCATCTATCAGTGTTTGGTGCATTTACTCCTCAACAACTTCTCTTAAGATACAGAATGGCCGAGAAAGGAAAAGATCGTCCTTGAGCAGTTAAACACATTTATCAGTTATGGCGCTCCTCTTAGACAACACTCCACCTGCTTGAGAAGGACAACAGAGCACCAGAGAGCATCAAATTCATTTGCAGAACACAGTCAAATTGTAGCAGAGACTCCATCATAGAGTTAAAGCAGTTGGTGGTCCATTATGACCCCTCCACGCATAGAACCGCAGAATATCTTTGTAATGAAATTCTATATATACCCAGAAAACAGATGTAATCAGGGGGATGGGTTGATGGTTGTTGTTTTGATGTAAGGTTCAACTTCTGGAGACTATAACTAATGTGATACTTGTAGCGTCTAGTCTTCATTTTTAGCTAATACAAGCTTCTTTTGTTGTTAATTGCTCACTCTCCACTTCTTCTCTATTCTAGGTTGTGCTTGTTATGCATTTTTCATGTGCTCTTGATATTTAGCATTAGAGGGGCTGTCATACCACCTCTATGTTAAAATATTGTATGTATTATTGAATGTGTGATGCAGGTTTCCTTTTACTTAATGCCATAGAGCTGTCATCCTATCTCTGTATTAAGAAATATATTTGCAGACCTTTTTACTGGTTGCAACCGACCATCACAGGGTCCTATGAATCTGCTGGTGTGGTCAGTATTCTCAATGTTCACCTATTCCTTAAACTGTGAGTAATTGGTGGTCTAAAGCCTTGTAGTCTGGGGGTGTTCACCCATGTCTAGAGTTAAGCATAGTAGAAGTGGTTATCTGGCTTGAATATGCATCATTCCTTCCATTCATCCATTTCCAACATTTTCTTGAGTTTGTAATGTTCCCGAGCATCTTCGAGATACAAACTGGGAGAGTTTCTTGGGGTGATAATAGAGATATCACAATAGAATCGAATAAAGGATTTGACAGATGAAGAACAAGCATCTGCAGACACTCAGGGGTCTGTATAGGATTTTCTGGAGCGTCGGGATCAGATTCTTGAGGTGACTAGGAATTCGATAGAGGTGGACGAGAAGACAACGGTTGGATACTTGGAATAATCCCAAGTTCAAAACCTTGATCTTCAATTGATTGAGGAAGCTCTGGATGAACTCCTTGGGAGGACCCTATAGTATCAGACAATTAAGGGGAGTTGTGAGATGAACTCAATGTTTCAGCCACGATGACTTGCTCTCAAGAGCAGAAAAGGAAAGGAGTTTTGTTGAGGGCTTATTAACAATATTGAAATTAATAGGGAATTACTCAATATTGGTTGAAGAATCAACTTCTTGGGTTTTACATGTTTATCGTGGGTAGTTATTTTTAGAAACAAAAAAATTTCCTTTTTAAGAGTCAAGAAAAGGATGAAAAGGTGACTCTAGTTGCTTTCAATGGTTTAGCGAGCTTGAAAGAAAAAGTTCTTGATGATCTCTTCAAATTTATGGGTTCAGAAAAGATTGAAATGACTACTCAGGTAACTCTAGGAAAAAAGGAGTACCAAGTAATCGTGAACTACAATATACAACTCAGTAGATACATTTTCCAAGGACTTGACGTACGTGCAGGAAATCTCTCAGAATGTTGTGTTCGGTGTATCATGTTTACAAGGAGGTATACTCGGCTCCTATGGATAAAGGTTTGCAAACTATGAGTGTCTCCCTTTATATACTGGATGGTAGGGGAAGCACAAGTCCATGTTAGCACTGTCTAATGTAAGAACGAATGGAAACTGCTAAGTTTTATAGACACCAAAAAACATCTCTAGCCTAAACCACTAAGTATGAATGTTAATGTTTCAAATGCTCCTTAGAATAATTAATAGATTTTAAAGTTAATCTTGAAATTATGTCTCGATTTCAATTCCTTAACGATGTCACCTATTTCTAAAATGCAGCGAAATAATGAAATTGAAATCCTTTCATTCGATGAAGGTTACCTGTTCATGGAAGAGAAACATCCAAATCATGCATCAAACAAGCAACAATGCATCAATGACAATTTTCCAACACTAAATGCCAAACATGAAATCTAATCTTTCATATGATAAGAAAATAAAATCCCAAATCAAAATCCTAAAGCTATATACTTTAAGACATAATGATGATTTCTTTTTCACTTTAACACAAGCATTGTAATCTAGTGCAAAAGAGCAAAAGAGAATGCAAACAACTGAATAATCATGGAAATCTCTTTCACATTAACGATTTTGAATGCAACAAATGCTTTAAAAACTACTTAAGAGATAAACACTTTCACTTTCACTTTTTGAAACACAAAATTCCAAGAAAATATTTCCTTTTAGTTCAATAGAAAAAAACAATTTTGTAATCTATTGCTTGCCAAAGGGAACTAAAGTGAGATTCAAATTATCTACTCAATTCAACACTAATGAAAACAACTTAATATCCAAGAACCAAAAGTGGTTTGTAAAATACATATAAACACAAAAAGACTCTTTTAACAAAGGTAATCGATCTCTGAAGAGAAGACCAATGAGTGAATGAATGATAAGCTACAAGACCTAAAACCCTAGAAGGCATATCAAGCTCCAAACACACTTAAAAATAAATCAAGAGGAAATTGTAATCATAGAAACATGTCAAGCGATACGAGGACACTAAAATCATACTCATAAACCACTAAGAGAAGGCAAAAACTGAAAACAAGAAGGTAAACCATAATTTTCTTTAACCTTTGTTAGCATCGCACCTGTTAAAAGAAAAGAAGCGATCATCACTACTGTAACCAACGTATCCATGATTTCATCGTGCCTATAAGATACAAGACCACAATGGTCGAGAAAGATAAAGAAAAAAACACAAAATCTTCAAGAATAGCACAAATCAAGAACCTTCAAGCAATTACCAGAAGGTGAAAATAGTTATAGACAAGAAAGGAAGTCTATGAATGGATGGTTGGTCAAACTCATCACAAAAGCAAGGGGAAGGGTTGGATGGAAAGGTTCATAGGCTCCCAAGTGGAGTTGCCATTTTTTTTTAGGCAAATCATCTATTCAGACAGAGACGATCCCTCTAGCCCAATCAGTGTGTCTAGCAATCAAAGTGACAATCTACTAGAAACTTTCCTAAGTTGCAATTAAAATAAGAGGTGAAGAAGATGTCATACCTCGTTCTAATTTTATCTCAATCTCCTTTGTTGAAGACATTGAATCACTCACATCACGGGCTCGTTCTTTTTGCTCTCAGTATTTATGCACCTGCATAAGAGATGAAGACACAACAAGGCATGCAAATACAAATGGCATATTCAAAATAAACCTACTTAGTTGATCGAGGAATGTTAAGATAAATGATGCATGAGCATACACATTTGGTGAAAATTAACCAACAATTGTATATTAATCGAAAATAAGGGGAAACATAGAAACGAGCCTTGATACTGATAGTCTCTCCTTGAATGACTATCCAACTCCAGCTTACCTCTTCAAGCACTCCTTCTCCAAACCAAATGAATAACATATAGGAACAATTTTAGCATAAGGGTGAAAATAGGCATAGACCAACCATTTTGGGTTGGGAGAGGATAAATATATAGGCTGGGAAAGGGATTTAGGACCTCTCCAGAGATAGGATTAGGCCCTTATCTCAAGGAGGTAGCTAATAGGGATAAGACCAAGAGGCCATGTTGGGATAATTTGACCTCATCTATGTGAAACAACCTCCAACTTACAGCTCTGTAAGCTTCTAGATCACAAAGCTTCTCATCCTCTTTGGGAAATTTGCCTCTTTTGGGATCATCATGGGTATATGAGTGAACAAAGTGATGCCATCACTGGTCAAGCATAGTGCAACGGGAAATCATCACTATTTTGGGCCTCGTAAGTGTGATGATCCTCAAATTAGGGTTTTAGAGCTATTTTCTTTAGGGAAAGCTCAAGGAATTTTCTAATAAATGTCTAAGGGAGGATCGCAACTACATATATGACTAACTACACTGCATGATGGTCATGTTTCAGGGACTTCAAGGTATGCCATGGGGAAGTGTAGGAGGTCTGACAAAATACTTTGTAATAGCGACAAGGTGCAGGCATTTGATACATGATGTAAGAGTATGAGTGTAGGATAAATTCAACCCACCATGAGTGAGAAATTTAACCACATTTTATACCAAAAAGCACACAAAGCCATCATTAATATTAATCTTAGGGATAAATCTTGTTGAAACAAGGGAGATGCGTTAGATAGTAAATATTCGCTTTATAATGTGCAGAAATGCACCAAACATGATAGTAACCATGGAAAGCATGAAAAATTTTAGAGTAAATCATGATATAAAATTAGACAGAATGGATGTATAACAATCATTATGAGCCTTTATTGATGTTTCTCAAGCTTTACGATTCTTCGTTCAACTTTCTAGAGCATCATGAACAAGATCTCCAAATACTTCTTTTACAATTTTGTTCTAGTATTCTTTAATGATATATTGATTTAAGAAAACATGGGAATCACACAAAGACCATGTTGATAAGTCCTTAAACTCTTAAGAGACAACCAATCTTTTTTGAATTTCTCCAAATGGGATTTTGTGACTTCGAAGGTTGAATATTTAGTCACACTACAAGTCAAGAAGGAGTATAAGTGGATCCCAAGATAGTGGCAACAATGCAAAATTGGCCTCATCCTCAAACAAATAAGAGTTTGAGATAATTATTAGGGAATATATGATACACTTAAAAATATTTGAAAAATTATGCCGTGATTGTGGCGTCCTCAAATTCACTACTTAAAAAGAATTCCTTTATACAGAGTGAGTGAGTAGTACAAGAATTCAATGCTTTAAAGGATACCATATTTATTATTGTAGTATTTGTAATTCCTAATTTAATTAAAACTTATCACTTTGAATGTGGTTCTTTAAGAAAAATCTTATGAGTAGTATTCATGCAAGAAGGACACCATTTAGCATTCCAATAAGAAATCATGTGAATACCATTTTATAAAATTCACATATGAGAGGGACATGATGGTTATCCTTCATGTGTTGTACAATTGTTGGTAATATCTCATTGTGAATCATTTTTATATTAAGATTAGCCTTGATAGTTTGAAGTGCTTCCTTGAAAAGTGGTTATCAAGTCATCGAGTCAATATAAATGGATCATTATAATGTTGGCCTATTATTATGACATCATACATAAGCAAGGTAAAGATAATATTGTGGTTAGAATTTATTCTAGATGATTTGTATAAAATGAGTCGTTGTTGGACTTATCATTACCATATCTATGATGGCTCAAGGAATCCTATGAGAAGTGGGAAGCAAAAGATCATTTAATATAGCTAATCTAATGGATTCAGATAGATCCCAACCCACCTAAAAATTATACATTGTAACATGATACATTGTAGTATAAAGGGTGTGTTTCTTTGGAAAAGGATTTGACATTAGAATAATGAATATTAGAGGAGATAAATTCAGCATGGACAAAAGGTCATGCATAAACCAAACCCAAAAATACTAAGTGATGAACAATATCATGAAACCTTTTCTTATAAGGTTCTAAGACCTTTATACTTGTTAATAATACCTCAAAAGCATCATAAAAAATTCTACACGGGATCAAAGTCAAATTCAAGCTTAAAGGCTACTTGGAAAAACTTTATAACTCAATTATAACAAGTATTAGTACGAAACCTACTAGTATCAAATTACTAGTACCATAATGTCCTCCTTCAATATTTTCATGTTGAATCTCTCATTTTTACAAATATAGGAGATGTACATCTTTTCAACAAGTTCTTACAAACCTTATTCTACCTTTGCATTCACAATTTTCATAATAAAGGAAGCCATAACTAGCTCATTTATGGAAAACATTTAATTGGACTTTCATACTTGCAATCATTGGAACTAACTTTCCCTAATTGAGCTGATTTTTACTGCGGAAAATATGTTTAGGTAGCTTCCTTTAGAATTAAAAATCATATCTCAGTGGACCACCTAAAATATACACCAAAGCACTTTACTAAGTAGTCAACTTTGTATAAAATATTGCTTCATTAAAATATAAAAATATAATATGAGTCACTCATGTCAATGACATATTCATTTACAAATCAGAACTTAAAATGTAAAGAAGGTCTTTGAGAACCAAATTCACATATAAAGAAATAGTAGAGGGGCTTCAAAAGGATTTTTTCACCATCAACGTCATTTTATTTACAAGCTTCCATAGGGACAATGCCTACCTTGCATCTACATCTTCTTAGCCTTTGTTTCCACCAAATTGCTTTGCCTTGATGAAGTCATATCATTTCAAATATAATGGTTCTTACTTATATTAGATTAGTAATACTTTGAACTTACTCTTATTGTAAAAAAGAGAACAATTAATAAAGAAAGAATATTAATTAACTACTTATTCTTAACATAGGGTTGCTACTTTATCTTCCCTAATCATACTAACTAGCCTTTATATAAATAGCATACATATTACTGTTGGTTTTCTTTGTTGAAGAAAGTGTAACTATATTCAGTCTTCAAAAATATAATTTTGATATTTGTCTTTATAAAAGAAAATAAATATTATTTTTTTATTTATATCAATGAGTTTCTTGCTCATTGAATAGGTCTAGCACATGTCAAAGTGCTATAGGAAAGTCAAACATTCAAAATAAATGTTGAAGACCCTTAAGGGCATGTTACACCATGTATATTTATGTATTAGATTCAAAGGTATCCCTCCAACAAAAGTCACAAGTGCTTTCCATGTAATAACATCACCAAAGAAGCTAATTTGAAGTAGAGAAAAATAAGTCGGCCTCAAGTTGGCCTAAATTAGGAGCAAACCTCTATATATAGAGGTTCCAATGACAAGACACAATCACCTCCAAAATTAGAGAGAATAAAGACAAGTTAAGGGTGAAGGGAAAGCTAAGAAAACAAGCATCTAGTGCAGCGAAGAAAGCGGAAGAAGCATCGAGCCTTGGAAGTCTATACTAAGGGTGAACTATAGTCACACGTGTGAAAAAAAGAAAGGCTATATGTGATCATTACGATAGTACTATCAAAGTCACATATATCTCATTGTTTGGGCTATCAAAGTAGGCCTATAAGGCCTCTCTCTCAAGAGAAGAAGAAGCTCACTCAAGCAATGGAGAAAGGAAGACTCTAGCATAGGAATCTTGAAGGAATCCTCCCACACGTGTGAGAAACTAGGGTTGCACTATCTTCATAACATGTCTACAACTACATATCAAGAAGGATCTTGATTGGGGAAGAGAAGAAAGGTATTCTCATAGGTGAAAGAGTTCACTAAGGATCAAAGATAATTATCTCTTCTAGAGCTAGCATAACAAGGTCTATCACTAGTTGTGGGAAGAACGAAGTGTTGGTGAATGATGTCTTAGAAGAAGGAAGATGAAATGCCATGAAAGAAGTGTTGGAAGAAGGAAGGACTTACTTGTGCTTGGAGGATATTCTTGTCAAGGGTTTAGAGTTTCACATTGATCAATAGGAGCTTCAATAAGAGAAATTCGATAAAGGGTTTTCCTCTCTAAGAGAGAGAAGTTTTTCCCAATTGAGAACCAATATCTTGTGTTCTTGTTTCTTATGTTTTTGGTAGCAGTTTGATGAAATTAAGAAATACACTAATAATAAGAAGAAGATGAAGCTAAGAAAAACAATTGTAAAAGTGCTTCACAAATTATTATCAAATCTAGAAGAATCTTACTATATCCAATTGCCCTAGATTCTTCACCATATCTATACCTAACCATATATTCTAGTACCTAACCATATATTCTAGTAATTAGTGATTATTTTTTATATTAGAAATTCGAAACTAAGAACAAATTACTAAAATTGTTTCCTTAACCCTAAATTTATATACCAATCTTGTAATTTTTAAAAATAGATATAATTATGTTTAAACACGATCAAATGAATATAATTATATTAAACATTTGATAAAGTAAGATCACGTGTCATATTCATGTACACCATCTTAAGCATGTCTCGGATTTTGTCACCCTACACCCCATTCCCACTAGACGACTTCTCCCATTATCAAGATCAGTGCCCTGAACCACATAATTCAACTTTGTATGTTAAATTGCCATGATATTTAACATAACGAAATTCCAATACCATATACTTTCCTACACCATTCATGATGGCTTCATACCGATGAGATTTCCCTAATAAAATCTCATTTGTAACTCATACTCTATCTCTTATACATCTTATGTAATTTACTTGAAGAGAAAAATATAATTTTGATTTGGCTTTCACAAAACAACTTACACGGAAAACACGCATACATACTAAACATTGAGATCACATAAACCATCGAATGTAAAAGAGTTAATGAAAATCAAATCGTGGATAAACAAAACGCAAGAAAAAACTAAGTGAAAACAATGTCATGAAAAAGTTAAGAGAACAAGCAAACAAGATGTAAAAATCAAATATTTTGTGAACTAGGCGAAAACACGCAACCAAGATGTAATTAAAACCATCCCATGCATAAAGCGGACAAAGGGAAGGTATTTTGAAAGGCAAAGCAAAATTACATCAATTGCAACCAATAAGACCAGGAAACATGACGTAAATGCAAAGATAAGAGTCAAACCAACTACTGAGCAATTCTAATGCAAGCCCAAAGGCATTCATTAAAAGTAAAACCAGAGAAAATATGCATGTTCGATGATACACTACATCTGTTAAAACCAAGACAGTGACTAACCAGTTAAAACCCGGAGAGTAAAATTTATGCATGCCCTAAAAGTCTTGCCGGAAATTGAGTGAAATTCTGACCAAGAAACACTGCATATAATGTACCTGGGACACGTTCTTTCAAACTTTCCATTCAGTGCCCAAACGAAGGTGTATTGCAAATTTTGGGAATATTTCAAATCTAACTGTCACTAGATTGGTTAAATAATTGATCTCTCTTTCAGGATATTTTCAGAATTTGCAATGAACATAAGTTCAGAACAAGAAATAACAGTGGCAAAGCAAGCTCAGAGCCAATATGCACATGCTGTGCTTGAATTTAGTCCAATGGGAAAGCAGGAGTCAAGAGACTGTTAATTCGAGGGCTATTTATATCTATTTTACTTATTTAATAATTAAATATTTGCCATTTTTAAATTGGTATATTGTTAATGAAGTGTATCGTAGTAAATTTAATAATTAAATATTTGTCATTTTAAAATTTGTATATTATTGATGAAGTTTACTTAATTTTTTTAGGGACGTGAATTTGATGACACACTTATATTAATAGGATCACAATAAATAATAGGATTGCAAAAATAAAAGAATGAAAAAAAACACACACTAGTTATTTTTGTTGAGACTTTAGGAATATGGATCACAATATGTAGCGCACACAATACAAAGGCCTTCACATGAGCTGCCAAGCCGAGAATGTTCTTACAATGTTGAGGTTTTAAAAGGCTAACTGAAAAATAAAATAGATTTTTCATCGCTTATATTATGTAATTTATGTATATTTAAGCCTAAACTCTGAACACAAAAGCTTAATTCTAAATTTAATATTCAGAAACATGTCCGCTTAATAGATATATCAAGTTATTTAAAGAGTTTTCAATAATAATTTATAAAATCTTTCAAATTATAGAAATATTATATACGATTTTGAATTAACATGTTTGAATAGGTTTTATCTTTCTAACTTAATATAAAATATATGCATTTGTAATAATAATTAATTAAAATGCACACGTTAAGATTTAAAAATTTGAAAAAACAAAACCATTTATATCAATAAAAAACCTTCATATGCATAATAAAAAAGTTAACAAAAATATCATAGCTAAGCTATGATCATAAAGAGTATTTTTAAGGGGGAAAGAGAGGAATTGTTTTTAGAAAGAATTTGGATTTTTTAGTGTTGGAATCTTGCTCAAAAATTTGAGATAAAATTTTGATTTGTGTTATTTAAACTGATTTTTTTACTATATACGTTACATTCAGTATACTGAAAAATTCAGACGACACATCATTGTGTAGATGTTACTCATCAAATTTGTAATTGAATTTTAGAAAAATTCAACTGGAAAAAAATCGCAAGGAAAACTTCCAAAAAAATCTCAAACAACTAGTTTCTGAGAAATATACAACATTTTTAAGAAAAAACTTTAATATAAAATTTGCTTCCATGCCCGTAAAATTTATACTCTGGATAAACAACTCACAGCGCTTTGGCACGGTCAGTACGATCCTACGACTTTCAGTGGCATTAACATGTGCAGTCTGCCTGCCAATTTATTTATAAACTCTCTCAGCGCATGCTGCCGTATGAATGCCTCTAAACCCAACCAAGCACATGCTGCCATTATCCATATGACTGTGTTTAAACCCAACTAAATGCACACATGTGCACGCTTGCTTTCTTTCGGTTTTTCCTTTTTTTATTTTTAGCTTCTCGGAAATGATTACAAGGTTTTAGTACCTATATTCGCTGTCCGCCTACTGTGGAGCAGACATGAATTCTGAGCTGCCTGTTTTCAATGAATTGCGAAATGGACAAATTAGATAATAAATGTCCCACGGGGGTTTCCCCGTTTTCTGCATATTTTACCGTTGTTGGAATAGACAGTATGGGCCTGCAGGCTGCCACAATGTTTTCGGTAAGATTTTCGAATCTAAGGAGATTTAAGGAGTTGTCTATAATGCGACTTTTTGGAGATTCTGGTGACGGAATCCGGCGGAAGAAATGAGGTTAAATCTTGATTTTTAGCAGTTAAAATGGTTTTTTAACTGCATATTTGGATTCAGCGCCATGAAAAACCCCTGGGAGCCATTGATTGTGCAGAAACTAGCTATCAAACTTGGGAATCCAATAAATTGCTGCCTGATTTTGATCAGATTTAGAAAAGCTTTCAAAAAATTTCGTTATAGACTACTGCGAGATTTAATGCTTCCCTGCTGGGACGTTTTACAACACTCTATGGCGCTGTGTGGGTTTTGGTAACAGAAACGGCTAGCCATCGGGATTAAGGATTTTTATGGGATTAGGCATCGTATTTTAATACTCACCGCACTATGCAATCGTTCTTATAATAATTTGTGTAAGTGCCAGTCCTAAGTCTCTGGGGCCAAAATTCTAAATTCAACAAGTTACAGCCAGTAGTATCTTCGCACTATCTTCGAGAATTGCGAAGAGACAATTAGAAATTAAACCAATGTTTATTTTTTGTTACATTTTATAATTTATTCTGAAGGTTATGTGTATGTATGTGTCTGGTTAATTTAGATTTAGATTTGACCGATGTCTTTTTTTTAAAATAAAATAAAATAAAAATATTTCTAAATAAAAATTATGTAATGCATTTTTAATTAATTTTGCAAGTGAAGTGATATAATTTCATATAAAATAATTAGAAGTAAAAAAGACATGTAAATAAGATGTTTAAATCTTATAATTAAAAAAAAAAAGCTCGAGATAAAAAGAAATAATAGCGATAAAATAAAATAAAAATATGCCGTGCATATTTAATTAGTTGTTTACCTGTCAGTGTTATAATTTCATGTAAAATTATTAGAAGTAAAAAAGACACTTAAGTAAGATGTTTAAAGCTTATAGTTTCAAAAATATTTTAACACATGATTTAAATAAATTATTTGAAGATTGGTAAGCAAGATTTTTTAAAAATATTTTATCACATGATTTAAATAAATTATTTGAAGATTTGTAAGTAAGATGTTTAAATTTTATAGTTTCAAAAATATTTTAACACGTGATTTAAATAAATTATTGAAAATATGTGTTAACTAATTTATGTAAATATCTCAACCCCTGTATATCTATATTATATATTATGTGTGTTGTGTTTTTCAAAGATTTTTTGGCCTTATAAATTTAAATTATATATCTACATAACATTGAAAAATACAATTTAAAAAATTAAATATTGTTTTTTTGACCTCTTAAAATAAATTTGCATCTAAAGAAATGTGATCCTTCTAATTCATGTTAATCTATACTTAAAATAAATCTATAATAATATAATAAAACTTTGAAAAATAAATTAACTATCTAATTTTTCACATGTAATTATTTTGTTTATTTAAGTCTAACATTCAACCCATTTAAATTTATCAGAATTTACGAAAACATTCATTCTATCCGTCAATGATGTAAGGCTCGGTACGCTCACAGAAATTGCAATGTCATAAACCATAGTCGTGGCTAAGAGAGCAATTGATTCTATCAATTGATTTATTGTTGATCGAATGATGCTAACCAAATTTATGCTTACTCTTATACAAAAATTTAGTGAGCAGTTGATTTTCCGTTCGTTGAAATATTCCTTTGTAATTATTAGTTTTATGTTTGCTGGTAGCATACCTTGTATATCTCAGGGAAAAGAAAATCAACTACTCTATTAATTACTTCGTTGCTGAATAATGTTTACAAAAATTATTTATGCTCTTCTTTTTATTATCATCATGATATTTAATACTTTGTTACCTTCGACGGTAGGTCACAAGGCAGATGGAAGACGTCTGACTTTCCATGGAGACAGATATCACGGTTATTGAGTGATGAGGTCACATTATGCCAAAGTGACTTGTTCCCTTCAAACAACGGATAGATGTAAATTGCAATGTGCACTAATGAATTGAAAATTTGAAGATTCTGGAACTTACTTTGAATCTCGACTCCTAGACCGTCATATCTCATATCAAGATTCATTTTGGGAACATTAATTTCATACGTCATATGTCACACCCACAAATAGAACTCCTCTGAGAAATCTATGAATTTGTGATTACGGTTGAAATTCGGAACTCTAGTTTGTTAAGTGCTATGCGTGGTTTTGTTTTGTTGAGATGAGGGTTTTGTTGAGACTAGAACCACAATAGAACTAAAATCATTATGTAGGTTTTGTTTTGTAGAGATGAGGGTTTTGTTGAGACTAGAAAACCATAATAGAACTAAAATCATTAATGGAAATCACATTTAATATTGCTTAACAAGCCTTGGCCTCGGCTTGTATTTTAAGATTCAAAAAATACAAATTTATAAAATAGGAAGAAACATCTACAATTATGCATGTGAAACTCATGTGTGGTAGGTTGTTGTTGGTGGGAGGGTGGCGATCAGCACCGGATGGTGTTGTCGGCAGTCGGCGCCAACGTCTTCCATGTGGCTTCACATTTAACATTCTCCCACTTGAAGCCAAATGAAGAATCATCAATCAAGTCACACCAAGTCGTACCAAACCTCTATGTATAATCTGATGTTTGTTTCTTGGTAGAATCTTAGTGAGCATATCAACAGGGATCTTATCTGTATGGATCTTTTCCCAAGATAACTGTCATTCCTCCAATACATGCCGGATCCAATGGTTCCTTAAGTCAATGTGCTTGGTTTTCAAGTGAAATGCTGGGTTTTTAGCCAAGTGACAGACATTTTGACTATCAAAACATATAGCACATATTTTTTCTACTTTATTCCTATCTCTTCTAGGAATTGTTGCATCCACAACATCTCTCTATAAGTCTCTATTATAGCTATGTACTCTGACTTTCTTGTTAAGAGAGCTACTATTCTTTGTAGCTCTGACACCCAAGATACTATTGCTCCTGCAAATGTATACAAATAACCTATAGTGGAATTTCTAGTGTCCATATCTCCAGCCATATTTCCATCTATAAATACTTCAAGCACAATCTCAATATGACCAAAACTTAGACAATAATGGCTAGTACCCTTGAGATATCTGAAAATTCATTTTACTACTTGTCAATGTTGTCTGCGTGGATTGGCAAAGAACTTGCTCACTACTCCCACTAAATATGCAATGTCTGGTTGTGTGCATACCATGACATACATCAAGCTACCCACTGCTAAAGCATAAGAAATCCTTCTTATCTCTTCCTTTTCCTTGTCATCACTAGGACATAATTCAGTACTCAACTTGAAGTGGGCTGCAAGGGGTGTACCAATTGGCTTGGCATCCTTCATATTAAATATGTCAAGCACCTTGATACATTTTTTTGTGAAAGCCACAAATTTTTGTTTTTCTTGTCACGCATGATCCTCATGCCCAATATTTGTTGTGTTGTACCCAAATCCTTCATTGCAAATTTGTTGCCCAAATATTTCTTTAACATATTCATCATACTCTTATCGTGGCCAACAATGAACATGTAATCCATATATAACAACAATATGATATACTTTCCTTGATCATACCCCTTGAGATCGAAAAATGTAAGCTTCCAACTTGTGCAAACCATGTTCCAACATGAATGAATCAAGTTTGTTGTGCCATTGTCTAGGTGCCTATTTAAACTCATAGAGACTCTTCTTCAACCTGCAAACAAGGTCTTCTGTCCCTTTTTCTACGAAACCTTCTCAATGTTCCATATAATTTTTTTTCACCATGAAGGAATGCAGTCTTTACATCTAATTGTTCACATTCTAAGTCTAAAGCAGCGACAAGGCCAAGAATGACTCTGATGGATGAAATTTTAACAACAAGTGAGAACATTTCAATGAAGTCAATACCTTCCTTTTGTGAAAATCCCTTCACATCCAACCTTGTTTTATACCTCTCCTTCTTTTCATCACCTTCATACTTAATTCTATAAACCCATTTGTTTTGTAGATCCTTTCTACCTTTTGGGAGGTTTACAAACTCCCAAGTTTTATTTTCCAACAAAAAGTTCATTTCTTCTTCCATTTACTTCTTCCATTCTTTATTGTGGTCAACTTTACAAGATTCGTGAAAGAAATTAGGCTCACCATCATCAGTTAATAAGATATAGTTTGAAGGAGGATACCATTGTGAAGGCTTATGAGGCATAGAAGATCTGTGAACCAACTGTGGTGGTTCATTACCAAGTTGAATCTCCTGTAAAGGTTCCTGCAAGATTCCTTTTTCTTGGTGTTTATCATTTCCACTTGTTGTCCTTTCTACTACTGAATTTGCTTTCCATTTTCTTGCATTGGTGGGATGCCTTCATGATGCTCTTCAAACCTCTCAATAACATTCTTGACCTCTAGCTCACCTACAGTCCTCTTAAACATTTATGATTCATTAAATATAACATCCCTACTTCTAATAATTTTATGTTTGACTCGATCCTATAGACAATAGCCAAATTATTCATCTGCATATTGTAGAAAAATGAATTTCATATATTTATCATCTAGCTTAGTTTTATTTTCTTTGGGAATATGTACAAATGCTCCATATCCAAAGATTTTCAAGTGAGAATAATTCAACTCTTATCAGTCCAAACTTCTTCAGGGATACCTCCTTCCAAGGCTATAGTTAGAGATCAATTTATTAGGGAGAAAACCATCCTTACAACTTCTGCCCAAAAATTATTCTACAAGCCAGAATTGGACAACATACTTCTCACCTTTTCCATAATGGTGTGATTCATCATTTCTGTAACACCATTATGTTGAGGAGTATCTGGCAAAGTCCTCTCATGCTTTATGCCAAACCTGTTACAATATTCCTTGAATGCATTTGAGCAATATTCTCCACCATTATCAGTTCTCATAGACTTGAGCAATTTCTAAATCTCTCTTTCAACAACAACATGGAATTTTTTAAATATTTCAAACACTTCATTTTTACTTTTCATCGGGTATGTCCAAACCTTCTTATATGCATAATCTATAATCGTTACAAAATATGATTCCCCTCCTAATGACTTGATGTTAACAGGACCAAAGACATCAGAATGTACCAATTCTAACACATTTTTATTTTTTTCATGGCTACCTCTAAGGAATGAAACCATTATTTGTCTACCATATATGCAATTTTCACAAAGATCATGATTATAGGATTTCAAACCTGACAATAAATTTTTACCAACCAATATTTTTAAGCCTTCCTCACTCATGTGACCCAAGAGCTTATGTCATCGATCTCTTCAATTTCCTTCTTTTGCGACATCAGCGAAATCTGATTTTTCTATAATTTCCTTCAATGTATATAACGTTCCTATCTTGGGTCTTTTAGCCATGACCAATGCTCCTTTGCTAATTTTCCAGCCTCTTCTTCCAAAGCTTTTGGAATAGCCTTCATCATTAAGTCGTCCCATAGAGATCAAACTCATCCGCATTTCTGATACATGCCTGACCTACTTCAACAATATATCTTGTCCATCCTTCATCTTGATTTGGGAATATCCCACTCCAATAATACTGTAAAAATGATTATTCCCCACATGAACTCTACCATAATCACCAGGATTATATGTAACAAAACTATCTTTGCATTTACATGGTGAGATGCCCTAGAGTCAAGGATCTAATCAAAGCTACTGTTAGATGCATATAAACATGTATCTTCTACTGAAACAGTAAATAACACATCACCATCTATGATTACGACAGTAGTACCACCTTCATTTGTGTTGGATGACTTGTGATTTGTACTAGCTCATCTCTGTTCATTTTGTCATTTCTTCTAGCCTTGACATCCCTTTTTGATGTTCCCAGGTTTTCCAAAATGAAACACATGATCATTCCCCTTCGTGATTTTGATCGGCCTCAATCAATTCTCCTACCATGATTAACTAGAGCTGGAGCTTATCCTCCCTAGTTTTCCGCAATTGACTTGTATTGTAGCTCCTCATTCATTAAACTATTGCTGACATTATCAAACTTTAAGGTCCCTCGAATTAATGAAATTCTCATAGCTACAATTAAACTTTCCCAGCTATTTAGGATAGAAAAGACTAATAGAATATCTCTAATTTCATCATCTAGAATGATAATAGAAAAGACTAATAGAATATCTCTAATTTCATCATCTAGAATGATTTTAGCAGAGACAAGTTGACTAGTAATAATATTGAATTCATTCAACTGCTCAACAACTGAAGCACCCTCCTTCATCTTGAGATTATAAATATTCTTCATCAAGAAACACTTTGTTTGATGCCATGTTCTTCTCATATATGTCATGGAGTTTCGTCTATAATCCTTTTGATGTCTTTTCCCCATACACATTGAAATACACATTCTTTACTAGAAATTGGTGGATTATCGCAATTGCTTTTCTATCTAACTTATTCCACTTTTCATTGTCACAAATGAGGGATTCTTTGTTGTGACCTCAATTGGAAAATATTGATCCTTTAAAATCCTTTAAAATCATTATATCCTTTCGCCACATATTTCTAAGTTTTATGGCACCAACTAGACTGCCAAGACCACTTCTACTTGGTTGTGTTCCTTCACATATCTTATTTTCTATTTCGAGAGGTTCTTACGCGTTCTCTTTGACTTGCAGCAGCTCCTTAGAAAGTAATATTGTCATTCTTCTCATTTTCCAAAGACAAAAGATCCCAAAATTTTCCAGAACCAGTCTTGAAGGGAGCGATTTCAGTTTGTGTAACAAGTGGTATTGAATGGGTTAAACTCGTCACATTCTGAGCTGCCAAAAAGTTGGGTGTTTAGCTCAGTGCAACGACTGTCCAAACACAGAGAAACCAGAGACACAGACTCGCTTTTCTTCCAAAACCACGAATCTGGTTCCGATACCAGTTGTTGTGACTAGAGAAACATAACAGAACTAAAATCATCAGTCAGTACAGAACGGAGAAATATAAATCACACTTGACATTGCATAACATGGCTTGGCCTTGGCTTTCCTTATAAGTCTCAGAAAATAAAAATGGAGAGAACAAGGAGAAACATCTAGAATTCTGCATATGAAATTCCTATTTGGGAGGTTGTCGTTGGTGGGAGGGAAATGGTCGGCGTCGGATGATGTTGTCGGCAGTCACCAACGACGTCTTCAATATGGATTCACATTTAACAAGTTTCTTGAGTTTAGTGTGAACATCAACAACTAAAAACGAGCCCAATGTAAACATCAACAACTAAAAACGAGCCCAATGTAAGTCCAAAGTCCAATTTATTTGAATATTTGTTGATTAACCTTGAGTTAAGTTTGGTATGGAATGATTAGCACCATACATAGTGAATATTTTTATGAGCAGATGGTTTCCCTGTACTTATGATAGTTTAGTTCATTAACATTTTGTCGAAATTCCAACCAGACATTTGTCAAAACTCTAATAATTCTTTAGAATTCACGGAGTGGCGTCACTGTCAATATCTTCCTCTAAAATATAGGAATCTTGTTACTTGAACTTTATTTTATTGCATGATACAACAGACTCTACCAACAGTAGGTGTCTCTGCGCTGGAGAATATGTTTGGGATCTTGTATAAGGAAACTGTGGCTATGGGTTTTCTATTAAATGCAATGATTTCAATTCAATTGGGATAATTTGCTAAAACTTCCGCTCTTCAGTTATATCTTTCTACGATCCCGAGCATTTTGGAAACAATATCCCTTATTGAAACAATCGTCTATCCCTTAGGTTTCTTAATGCTATGCACATTGAAAATTATTAAAGATATGTCAAATTCTTATGTTAAAATATTGCAACAAAATATGAAGTTTCCGATATGATGGTTTATAGATACAGAAAGATGATGAAATTTTTTTCCAACATAGCCTATACAATATCCAACTTTCCTTTAATTTTCTTAAATTTTGGTGAAAAATTACACACAAGGTGAATAAGGTCAGGTGATTCAAACCCACTTACAGTGTAGATATCATCCCTTTAATTATTAGTAATTATTTTCTACTAAGATTCATAAAAAAAAATGTTAAACTAAAAATCATTACAAATCATAGTTTAATAAGAAAAATACAAATAGTCATATAAAGTTTAATAAGAAAAATACAAATAGACATATAAATAAGAATTATTAAGCCAAATTATTAAGAATAATAATTATTTAACCCTTCATAGGTATAGTAATGTCAATATATACAAATTGAAGTATGTTTGGGGATATCATCAAATTTGGATAAGAAATGCAGAAGACAGAAGTTTGGACAAACACACGGGAGCTCACAGGTGCAGATCACCAGGAGCTCCTTTCAGCAAATGCATTCGCTTCACTTATTCATTAATCATCAGGAATTAAATAGATACATAGGCCAAAAAACAGATTCCTAATTAATAGGAACTGAATGTCAAATAAAGAGGAAATCATAACTAAGTAACCTATTCTCCATTAATTTCTAACATCCCCCCTTAATGGAGAAAGGGATTTTTAAACACACCTAAAATGTCCCTAAACAAATCAAACTTCAGTCTTCCTAGTGGCTTAGTGAATTGTGGTTCCTGTGTGGGAAGATCAACCACAGTTGTAAGCCTATTAACAACCTCCATAGGGTGCAGGCTCATGTCCATGTTGACAAATACTTTGAAATAGTCTGCTATATGTATTGAATTCATCAACTTCAGAAGCACTTCAACAGCAATTACAGGATTGTTTTCAACCAATTCCGGGAGACAACGTGGAGACAATCCATAGCGATAAACAAGCTTTGGATCAGCTTCAAGCTCCATGAGGACTCTCTACTGTTGTGTAGGTGAAAGTGCTCCTTTCTTTGGCTTCTTCTTCATAAGATTTTGTGTTAGATTCTTTTTTAGATACCAGTCAATCTCTATCCCTATTGCCCACTCCAAAATGGGTTCATTGTCATCAATCATGTGGTAAGTCTTTGTCAACACAGAATTCTTGAAAAATGGATTCTTTTCAAAGTAAAAAACAATCTTGAAACCCTTGGGGTTATCAATTCTGCACCACTTAATATCCTTCAGATACTTCAAAGCACCTTCATCACAGTCTGTTATCTGTACAGAAAGCACTTCGTTGGTCTTCATTGCAGTGAGCCAAAACTCGGGAACTCCTTTTTCTTCTTCTTTGTTCTCATCAGTTGAAGCATTATTCTCAGACTCGTCCTTACTTTCAACATCATTGATACCATTTACAATTTCAAAATGCTTTGCATATAGTGGTTCATACATCTTCTGATATTTAGCTTCCAACACTGCTCTTTCCTCAAACAATTTTGCTTCAAGTTCATCATGCTTGCTCTAAATCTCTTGCAAAGCTGACACTCTGTTTTTAACAACGGGTAAAAGAGAATCAAGAAAACCAGATTGCTGTCTAGCAAGATGTTGCAACTTATCCTTCAAAGCATTGACCAAACCAGCACGGTCCTCAACACTTAAAGCTGCAGAACCAGTAGGCAGGGCGGAGCCGAGATCTGCCATGCTGTAGGGCGCGATCTGTTCTTCAGAGCCCGCAGAGTGACCTGCATCTTCTATACATAGATTTGCTTTAGCAATAGAATACTCAGACAACCCAAGATATGATTCCAGAGCAGACAACTATTTGTCAAACTGACAGGCGTCATCCTCTGTTTTGTAACAATCGTCTGTCCCACCATTGACCTCAATAGGGGTGTCCACAGGTTTGGCCTTAACAACATCATCGACCGGCTTAATGTCCACAAGGGCAGACTCATTTCCGTCTTCACATATAGAAGAAACTTCTGGGGTATTTATTTCTTGAGTCAACTTGTAGAGTTCGTCTTCATTTGCAGACTTATTTGACGTCATCAAGGCTTGCTGAGGCGTACTTTTCACATCCAACTTATAGAGTCCTCCTATGCGAATACCTGTAGTAATGGGCTTCATCTAGTCCAACAAATCTTTAATAATGCAATAAGATTTAAAAAATTCTACCTTGAGGTCCTGATCTGTAATCCTGGACACAGAAATCAGGTTCTTCTTAATACCAGGAACATACCACACATCAGATATATTCCTGATCTTACCATCAGGCAGAGTAACAAGGACATCTCCATGTCCCTTGATCTCGTACCCACTATTATCTCCAAGATAGACTTTTGCTCCAGTGTTGGATTCTTTAAAATTTCTGAACCATTGCTTTTCACCTAACATATGCGAGGAGGCTCCAGAATCGACGATCCAAATATCTGATTCATCCTCCTCAATAGCAGTGTCACCCTCGGCCATAAATAGTCTAACTTCCGGATTCTAATTTGGGTCTATATCTACATCTGCATCTACCAAATGACCTGCATACCTTTTTTGATTGTACCTCTCTTGATTTGCCTTCTTCGTGCGACAAAATTTAGCAATATGGCCTATCTTACCACAATAAAAACATTCAAGAGCAGAGTCATTTCTATATGAGGTCATACCTTGTGGTGTCATTTCTGATGTGTTTCCCCTCCTCTGATCAGCCATCGCTCTCCCTTTTGGCTTGAACTTTGTTATCAATGCAAGATCTGGATCTTGAGGCTTGAGAGACGACCTCCTTTCTTCTTCATGTAGCAAAATTCCAGTAAGCTTTTCAAAACTTGGAAGCTTTTCCCTTGCATTCAATCCTATTATAAACATCTGATAGTCATCTGTCATACCATTCATGGTGATTGTCACCAGATCATCATTTTCCATGATTTGACCGATATCAGATAGTTTATCTTTAACTTCCTTTATCCGAGATAAGAATGACGTAACAGACTCATTCTCCTCCATCTTGATTGAGAGGATCTTCTTCCTGAGGAATAAGGTTCGGCTGGTGTTCTTGATTTCATACATGTCTTTGAGAGTTCTCTAGATCTCATTCGCTGTCTTGCAATCCCGAATATGAGGGATGATGTGATTTTTAACTGACAATTTTAGTAGGACCTTTGCCTTCAGCTCCCTTTTCTCCCATTCTTGAGCTGTTGCATTCGTTCCACCATTTGCAACAATTGGCTTACCTTCATCACCGATGACAATGCTGTAGGTATTCTGACCTTCAAGCAAAGTCTGAAGCTTGAATTTCCAATTTATGTAATTGGAACCATCCAATTTGCTGCTTTCATTTGAATAATCTGCCATCTGAGAATTCATCTTGAAAACAAAAAAAACCTTAAGGCAGAGGCAAAGGCCCACTTTGGAAATCAGCAGTAACTCCTCTGGCTGGCCAGCAACAGTGAGTCCACTCTGTCACGCTCTGTCACGCAGAAGAGTCTATCTTGAATCTCTTGAACCTTGCTTCTTTCCTAACGGTTGAAGACGAATCTGGCAACTGGACAAGGTTGGCTAGCCAACTTGCCTACCTTCTGGTGACTCACACCGACAAACGAATGATGGTGACCGAAAGCATTTTGAAACCCTCATAATTCCAAACGCTCAACTGAGGGAACATATCACATAACCTTCTTTCTTGCATTCTTGAATTTTCACAATCAGAAGTAAACTCAAAACTTCAACTCAACGGCAGAATCTTCCCTTCCTTATTATACAGAGCAACATACATCTCCAACTTTGAAGCCATTTTCATAATTTCTGCAAGTTTCATTATATCAACATTGCCCCCACAACTGCAACTCGAGCAGAAGCCCTTCAATTAGAAACCCCAATTGATCGATCACTATGAATCCCCAATTGACCGATCATGGCTCTGTTCATGACTGTCGATCTGTGGATCTCAGCCACTGTGCAACCTCTGGAAGGGAATCGTGACCCCCCCAGATACCAATGGAGCCACCACCAGGATTTACTCGACTCACACAACCCTTAAATTAGCAACCTTTACACTGCATTAACGCAGGTCAACCTACCTTCAGCTTCTTTAGTCAATAGCAGAAGCAACCTTACAGTCAACCTTGGTAGTCACTGTAGATTAATCAATGACTCCTCGACACAGGCACTCACCACATGCTATGCGCCTAGTTCGATTCAGCCACGCAGGGCCACCGACCAGCCACGACGGCAGGCTCCTCTGCTAGGCGGCCACCAAATGCCACGATCTGCTCCTATGTTTGGCGATCAGTCCTGTAACTCCTCTATGCGCGGGCTCCTCCAGCACCATAGAATGTTGTTCTCCACGACCACCCACAGTCCTTCACGCACCATAGTCCTTCAGCCACCACACAACCGAATTTTACGGCAATCTCACTTTGATCCCTCTGCGATCCGTCCTCCTGGTGATCCTAGCCTCCGCACCTCCTGATGATCCGACCTCCTTATCTGCTCAGATCTCCACAATCACGGAGACAGTCACTACCATCACTCAGCTTACAATATCAGCATCCCTGAAGCTCTGATGCCATGATAACAAATGCAGAAGACAGAAGTTTGGACAAACACATGGGAGCTCACAGGTGCATATCACCGGGAGCTCCCTTCAGCAAATGCATTTGCTTCACTTATTCATTAATCATCAGGAATTAAATAGATACATAGGCAAAAAAACAGATTCCTAATTAATAGGAACTGAATGTCAAATAAAGAGGAAATCATAACTAAGTAACCTATTCTCCATTAATTTCTAACAACTGTGGCTATGGGTTTTCTATTAAATGCAATGATTTCAATCCAATTGGGATAATTTGCTAAAACTTCCGCTCTTCAGTTATATCTTTCTACGATCCCGAGCATTTTGGAAACAATATCCCTTATTGAAACAATCGTCTATCCCTTATGTTTCTTAATGCTATGCACATTGAAAATTATTAAAGATATGTCAAATTCTTATGTAAAAATATTGCAACAAAATATGAAGTTTCTGATATGATGGTTTATAGATACAGAAAGATGATGAAATTGTTTTCCAACATAGCCTATACAATATCCAACTTTTCTTTAATTTTCTTAAATTTTGGTGAAAAATTACACACAAGGTGAATAAGGTCAGGTGATTCTAAATTTATAGATAAACCCACTTACAGTGTAGATATCATCCCTTTAATTATTAGTAATTATTTTCTACTAAGCTTCATAAAAAAAATGTTAAACTAAAAATCATTACAAATCATAGTTTAATAAGAAAAATACAAATAGTCATATAAAGTTTAGTAAGAAAAATACAAATAGTCATATAAAGTTTAATAAGAAAAATACAAATAGACATATAAATAAGAATTATTAAGCCAAATTATTAAGAATAATAATTATTTAACCCTTCATAGGTATAGTAATGTCAATATATACAAATTGAAGTATGTTTGGGGATATCATCAAATTTCTTTTATATTACTTTACCAAATTAAGTAAATAAAAGCCATTGGTTGTTTTGAATGAGTTTCAAACAAGAATATTATTCTTTCATAGATAGCAATGAACAATATTTAAATTAAAATTAAAAATACACTTAACCTCATTATGCAACAACATGAGTTTAATATACCACTTTTTTTATTAAGAATCAAAACAAGTATTGAAGAATTATTTTAGAATCATATTTACATTCCATTGCAATTGCAATTGCAATGTATTTTCTATTTTTAAAGAAATATTATGTATTTTAATATTAATCTATATTTTAATATTTTTTATTTTGTTGATTGATTATAGGTATAAATCATAGAGAAATGGCACATATTGGTCATCCTAAGAATTATCCAAAACAATTTTACTTGTCAATGAATTTGGTATCTCTCAATGCTTTAATCAATCACAAATTTATGAAAAAGAAGTACTTGTTGATGTGTTTGGTATCTCTCAATGCTTTAATCAATCTCACATTTATGAAGAGGAAGTATATGATCATCTACATGAAGACCATGTGATCTAGATTTATGCATGAACAAAAACAAATACAGATATAAATAGAAACACATAGGTGCAAGAATAATAAATCTTCATTTTATCAATATCAAATAAGTAAAAGATGCTTACATACAAAATGGAAATAAACTAGCTTGGACGATTGTAGCTTATCTCTAAAGAGAGATGTGATGGCTACATGCCTTTGAACTATGTTACAATGATGTTTAAGGGGATTTTTATTAGTAAACAATGAAGGGAAACCTTAAAAAACCAAACCCCAACCCTAAGAGATGGAATGCCAAAAGTTTGTTGCCTTTCTTTGAGTTAGTTGGGAAAATAACCTCTCGGAGTCGTAAAACAGTCATATGATCTCTGTTTGGTCCATACGATACCTCCATAGAAAGGTCTCTTAGATTACTATATGATTTGTGAAAGGCCCCTTCTTATGGAAATGGATCTACTGTGGACCTCAAAAAAATGTCATTTAGGGGGCTAAAACGGATTCAAAATTTCAAGACCTAAAAAATTACTAAAAATAGTAAATTGTTCTATAATCAAGGAAATTGATGAAAGCGACTAGAGGTATAGGTGGAATAGGTAGGTGGAAACCAATATCCATGTGAATTATTCCTCCCACCTTAGGAAGAAAGGTTCCCCATTGCATGAAGAGCCTCCCAGATGTGAGGAAACTTTTGTTGAACCTAGTTAGTGGTGTGCCACATGCCCTGGTGAATGAGTTCACATGCTTTGACAACTCAATATAGATGGATCCTCTACTAGTGAGTGATATTTATCTATGAGTCCATGACCCTATAATTTGTGGAATTTTTTATATATCTTGCGTTGAGCTATGTTGGTGTTAGCTACTCAACAACATCATATTTGCCCAAAAAAGTGGGAAATTATGGTCACAAACATTCCACATTGAATACTAGGTGCAAGGCAAGGAATGGTGGAATGTTGAGCTCGAAGTAAATTTCCCCTATACCCTTAGTGATGTTTTAAAGTCCATATCTGAGCAGGTGAAGCTTGTGTTGCATCATACTGAGGTGCTCCTTTTGGAAATGTAACTAAACTTTGTTGCCCTCTTGGAACTTGTGTGGCACCCGATGTTAGTCATGACACTATTTCCACATAGAATTGGATCTATCCAATATTTTGTGTACATTCTCATGGATTTTCTCAATGCACTTAATGAAACTATTATCTTTATCAGCTTCAGACTAGACGTGAGCCGAATCAAACTAAGTAGCTACAAGTGATATGGCAATATCAATGGGACATAGTGGTTGGAATCCCAATCCCACTTGAAAGGGGTTGTCACCAGTTGAACTATGGATAGATTTGTTGTAGTTGTGTTGGACACATGGGATACTTTCATCCCAAGTGCATGGATTCTTCGCATTTTACATGTGCAAGATGTGCACGATCATCCTGTTGACAACCTTTGTCTGGGCATTAGTTTGGAGGTGGAAATTCCTAGACATAGTGACCTTGCTGTCCAACAACGAATAGAGGAGTGACCATAATGTACTTAGGAAATTGTTGTCCTAGTCTGAGGTAATGGTCCGTGGGATCCAAAAGTGTAGCCATACTTGCTCAAACAAGAGTTTGGCAATGACTTCTGTTGTGATTCACTTCTTGTAGGCTGCTAGAATGGTCATCTTACAGAACCTATCAATGACAATGAAGGAAAATTCATTGTCATGCTTAGTAGAAGGAAGCCCAAACATATAATCCATGGAGAAGGAATCCTAGGCCTCGCTATGAGTAGATAAAGTAGTATACATGCCTTGATTCTTGATTGTAAGTTTGGAAATGGCAGAGGTAGTGCAGGATCTGATGTGCTTCCCAACATCATGTCAAAGGTTCAACCAGAAAAAATACTTTTGTAGCACTGTCACTGTCTTTTCTAACCACAAAATGTATACCAACCCAATTTTAGTGCACCTCCCAAATCATCTTGGCATGATTGCTTGAAGAAACACAGAGTTGTCTTAGGTGGCATAACAGTGCATCCTGTAAATGAAAGTATAGAACTGGCTTACCTTCTTGGAGTGTCTGGTATGTGGTGCCAAATTCTGGATCACTATTGTAAAGACGCGTCCATCCTGAAGTCTCGTCTCCACAAGAGTCAAGCACAATGGACAACACCATAACCGGTGAATGGCTGAGGTAGTCTGCAACAATATTGTTGTTTCCCTTCTTGTACTTAATATTTAAATGGAACTGTTGTCGATATGAGGACCATTTTCGATGGAGGTCATTCTTCAAATTTCCTTATGTCTGTATGCACGAAGGGGTCAGAGATCTATATGGATGTCTGTTTCATTTCCCATAATGTAATGTTGTCACTCTTGTCAGGCCTGCACAATGGAATACATATGTTTGTCATGGGTGGGATACTTTTGAACTGTATATGAAAGTGTCCCACTGTGATTTTTAGGCCCTTGTAATACTAGCATATCCAACTTATTTTTATTGTTGGTGTATCCCCCTATTGTTATTGTTGTGCCCATGTATCCCCCATGTTGATATTTTTCTGCCCCATAGAAGTCCACTATTTTTATTGTTGTTCCATTACATTATTATTATTATGTAGGATCTAATTATATTGTTACCCCTTGGACTCTTATATATACCAATGAGGTATTATCATTTGTATCATCCAAGAATTGTTCATTTACATAATTTAAATAAGGTTTCCCGCTTGGATAGGATAATTTTTTAGTTCTTGATCTATCTCTTCTTTCTTCTTGTGAGTTGGTTGCATAACATTTGGCATCAAAGATTTTGAGTATACGGTTTCACTGCTTCAAACAGGCCATCTTGGAATTTTCGCTACAATTGTTTTTATACGAGGCTTCAAAAGTTGAAATGTTTCCCATCTGATGTAGAAATATTGGTGCATTTCATGTAGAAATTACAGATCTTGGATTAGTATATCTTCAGAGATACGTTCCAAATAATTTAAGGTTTTTGCGAGATCTAGAATTCAATCTCAAACATGTGAACTAGGGAAAATCAAGATAACTTTATCTCTGAGCATCATATTTGAATTTCATCATATGTGACTAAAAGTGCACGGACTATAGCTTTGTGTGTATCCTTTTCAGATCTGAAGGTCAAAACAGTGACATGTTGCATTTTGTATAAATACACTCTACTGAAATAATCTATAATCAGGCCATTGTGAGAGATTGGGCATAACACTTTCTTGAAGACTCCAATCTCCCTCAGACTTATGGGGTAGGATATAAGACTCAGAGAGATAACATAAGACAAAATTTTAGTTTGTGGAGATCTGAAATTATAAAGATCAATAGTTTCAATATCAAATTGCTAAAAAGAAGGAAGAAGTTGTGTATTTTTTTAAATTTTGCATAACTTTTGTTTGAAAAATCATTTTGAAGTGATTCAAAGGGCATATTGAAGCATATATATCATTGTTTGATTGAAAAATTCCTTGAAACAATAAAATTGAAACACCTAGTAAGAAACCAGAATGCTCTTCTATGGCGCATGATGAAGAGGAAGAAATGCAACATGATATATCAAAATTACAAGAGCGAGTGGAATGAATTTCACTCTCACAAAGAGTAAACAATTTTAATTGAAGATCAACTTTCTTTGATTCAGGCTGAGTATCAAAGAGGTCTTTAAAATTTTTCAAGGCATAGCATGCATCTGTAGCATTTTCTATATGGACATACATTTCATCATTCACATAGGATTTAATAAGAGCTAAGGCTTTAGCATTCTTGATTTCCCATTTTGCTAGTGCAGCTGCATCTGTGGGTTTATTTGGCTTAACATCTCCATCACATATTCCCTGCCATAATTCATTGTAAATGAGAGTGCTTTCAATGAGTCGATGCCATGTTTTATAAGAATTTGTGCCTTCAATTTTGTCGGAATCAGAAAACAAATTAATCAAGTTAGACATTTTAGAGTTGAAGCGTCGCACCAAGAATCAGAACAGAAATGACAAGATAGTCAACACAACACACCACGCAAAAAACACAATCTATTGAGGCTTGGCCTTGACCCTGGAATAGTTGTCAAAACAGGAGACAATTGACTGAGCTTTACACTTGGCTCTAGTCAATTTCTCAAATTTTTACAAGGCAACATTCAAAATTTGACTTTTTACAATGGTGCTTTTGCACAATATGGTATAAAAGAAATTACCCCCCCTCAAAGCAAAATTACTTTGAGTTACAATGTGATGATCCCAAAGAACTTCTTAAAAACAAATTACCCAACACACCTTATCTCTCCAATTTACAAATTACAAATAAAACTCCTTATTACTCCAAAAAAATTCAAAACATCACCCTTATTACTCCATAGCAAGGCTTTTAAAAAATACTTAAAAAGCTCACTTATCACTCTATTACAAAGCTTTAAAAAATACTTTTATAAAGCTCACCTTATTTCTCCCCAAAAAAAAATCTCTTATTACTCCCACTCACTTATCACTCCCAAAAATATATATATTACATACCTTTTATTAACCTTATGATCACATTATAAACACCTTTACAAAACAATGTGATAAAACTTTCAAATCACTTTCCAAAAGTGATATATAAAAAATGATGTGAAGATTTAATTTGGGAAAAGTAAGTAATATGAAATATTTATTTAATGACCTGTGAGTGGAACGATTTGTGTTGGCGCCTTCAAGGCTTTCCTTTTCACAGCCTTAGAGAGATCAATGTCTGCCGTTCGAATTGATGTAAAATGAAACATTGATTTTCAATTTCAATGGCTTTCGATGATGTAGTGGGAGGGAGTAACACAGTCGCATTCCGCCAAACTCCTCTGCTCTATGCAGAAAGCAAAGAAGCTGCTGTCTCCACGTTGGTAAATCTAGCCAAGGAAGCAAAGTTAGCAAGCGAAGGCGTGAAGGCACCTAGACATGTTGTTCGTACCGTCTGTAAATAACTATTTGCCGGTGATGTAGCAAGTGGAGTGTCTCGTATAGCTATAGACCCCTTAGAGCGACTTAAAATTCTACTTCAGGTTCAAAATCCTCTCCACCGCAAATACAATGGTACAATTCAAGGATTATGCTATATATGGAATACTGAAGGAATTCGTGGACTTTTTAAAGGAAATGGTACCAATTGTGCCAGGATAGTACCAAATTCTACAGTAAAATTTTACAGCTATGAACAGGCTTCAAGTGCAATTCTCTGGTATTATAGGCGACAGACAAGCAATGAAGATGCAGAGCTAACACCAATTCTACGTTTAGGAGCAAGAGCATGTGCAAGAATAATTGCTATGTCTGCAACATATCCAATGGACATGGTTCGCGGAATTTAGGGGGGAATTTGGGGCGTGCATGATCACCTTGCTACCTGGCTTGAGGATGCTCAGCAACATGCAAATTCAAATATGACTATAATTCTTATTGGCAATAATGGCAGAAAAATCCAAGAGCCATTCAGCACGCATTTATCATAAATGAGTACAACAGCCATGAGGGATCTCTAGCGCTTTCATGCCAAGGCGATCATGTCCAACATCATATTGAAGCAGAGCAGATTACAAATTTTGTTTTTTTGATAATACTAAAAAATGATTTTCTGATTTTTAAAAAATCTAAAACCAGTAAAACAATAAAATTTCTTCCCTTTTGAAATTTTTTTTGACAAATTTCATACCAATTATTTGCTGGGCAATTCAATGGAGTTTTACACAAACTTGTAGGGCTGGAATCTCCTCTTCACATCCACTGTAGCATTACTGGAGCTCTGATACCACAATAATGGCAGAAGTGTCCTCAGACACCTAATTTTATTAATCAGAAAAAAACAATTACATAATTGATTTTACAAGAGTTTACACCCGGACAGCTAAACACTCTTGCAATGAGCTATTTATAAGCTCCATGTCCTAACTACCTCTAATTATGGATCACTTATTAAATAACAAGTGTCCATTTACATTAAATGCTATTCAAACCAACTAACTAACTAATCTCCCAAAATAGAGCCTAAGATACGACACATTTGGAGAGTCATATCTTGTTACAACAATATACTAATTTCTAATTGTCTCCATTAATTAATTAATCATTCTAGAATAATAATTATTAATTTAATTTCTTAAATTAATAATTATTTTATTTCAATTTTATAACCTATGATAATAAATTATTTTTGGATCATCTAACAACATTAAAATAATGAATATTAGAGGGGAGACATTCATCATCCACAAAAGATCATGCATAAACCAAACCCAAAAAAACTAATTGATGAATAATGTGATGAAACCCTTACTTACAGGGTTCTAACACCTTTATACTTATTCAAATTTTGAAATGAGGATTGAAAACTTGTTAATAATAGCTCAAAAGTATGATAAAAAATCCTATATGAGCTCAAAGTCAAATTCAAGCACAAAGGATACTTGAAAAAAAATTATAAATCAATTAAAACAAGTATTAGTATGAAACCTACTAGTATCAACTTACTAGTGCCATAATATCCTCCTTTGATATTTGTACATTGAATGTCTCCTTTTTACAAATATACAACATGTATATCATTTCAATAATTGGTTTGAGACCTTATTCTACCTTTGCATTGAAAATTTGATAATAAAGGAAGCCAAAGTACTTCATTTAAGGAAAAACTTTAATTGGATTTTCACACTTGCAATCCTTGGAAATGATTTCCCCTGATTCAGTTGAGCTTTTGTGCAAAAAGTATGTTTAGGTAGCTTCCTTTAGAATTAAAAGCCATATCTCAATGGAGCACCTAAAGTATACACCAAAGCACTTAATTAAGTAGTCAACTTGGTATAAAATATTGCTTCATCAAAATAGAAGTTTATGCATCTTCCATCCATATTACATGATCATTGATCTGAATCACTCATGTTAATGATATCTTCATTTACAAATCAGAACTTAAAGTGTAAAGAATGCCTTTGAAAACCAAATGCACATACAAAGAAATAGTAGAGGGCCTTCAAAAGGATTGTTTCTCGATCGGCATCATTTCGTTTACAAGCTTCCACAGGGGTAGTGCCTAGATTGCATCTACATCTTCTTAGCCTTTGTTTCCCCAAATTACTTTCCCTTGACAAAGTCATATCATTTCAAATATAATGATTCTTACTTATATTAAACTACTAATACTTCCAACTTACTCTTATTATAAAAAAGAGCACAAGTAATAAAGAAAGAATATTAATGAACTACTTAATCTTAACATAAAGTAACTACTTTATCTTCCCTATTCATACTAATCTTTATATAAATAATTTACATATTGTTTTCTTATCTATAATCTAATAATTAGTGATTATTTATATTATATTAGAAATTCAAAACTAGAAACAAATACTTAAATTGTTTGTTTAACCCAAAATTTATATGATTTTTAAAAATGAATATAACTAGCATTTGCACCTTATGTTGCAAAGGAAACGCCGTAAGGCATAGAGTGGGGAAGAATATCATAGAGTGGGGAAGAATAGGTAATAAAATCCGTCAAAATTAAGATTAAATTGATCTATTAATTTTTCATTTACATACACTGAAATCGTATCCAGCGTGGGATAAGAATCTCAAGAATCTCAAGTTATCATTGAGATAAATTTCTATAGTCCATATTCTATTTTAAATATTTTACTCTTTTGTCATAACTGGAAGAATCTTAAGTTATCATTGAGATAAATAAATCTCTATAGTACATACTCGTTAGATATATATTATATATAATTATATATATATTATATATATTAAAATATATATATATATATATTATATATATATTATATATATTAATATATATATATATATATTATATGTATATATTAATATATATTATATATATATATATTATATATATATATATATATATATATATATAATATATATGAATGAAGATCTATGCTATGATTTATATTACTTTCTATAGTCCATGCTCTATTTTAAATATTTTACTCTTTTGTCATAATTGGAACCATCTCAAGTTATCATTGAGATAAATAAATCTCTATAGTACATACTCATTATATATATATATATGAATGAAGATCTCTGCTATGATTTATATTACTGTAGTAATGCCATTTTTCTCTCGCAAAGTTTCATCCATTGGATTTTTTTAAGACATTAAAAGAATCTAGCTGCTATGGTTTGTTATGATCGATGGGTTATCTTTTAGATTATATTGTAGATGATGTTAGATACATTAAATCATTTTGAAGTAAACACGGACATGCCGTTGGCATTGATTAGCGGCATATGGTACAATAACTTATTCAAAATGCAATTTCTATGTTTTCTTATAGTAAAAATATCATTATTTGAACCCAGATGTGGGTGTCCAAATAGCATTAAATGGTCGTTAATAGCCAGCCATGCGCAGAGGACAGCGGGTAGCTGATAAGGTCGGAGGCAACAGGTTTAAACGTCGTCAACAATGAAATACATTCATTGTCACTTAACTCATCATCCGCCCCAAGGCAAGAGTTGCAGAGATAATAGGATGGAGCAGTGTGTTGTAGGAACATTCTCCCTCGGTCAGAGCCGGTTGCAGGCACAGAGTGTAAGGTCAGGTTCTATGCAGAAGGAGGATGGAGGCTATGGTAAGCACAAGCCTCTCTATGTAGTTGCGCATAAACCTGTTTCTGTTTTGTGTATCCCTCCGAAGGTAGCAGCGGAAATTGGAAGGGATATCTGCTCAGGGGAGGAGAGGCTCTGTGGCATTAACAGGTACCAGGTTCAGGAACGGCTTTGCGGAATTTTCAATACTGGGGCTGATTGGGACTCCTTCCAGATGATAACCAGTCCCTATATCACTTCAGAGCCTCCACTGTCTTTTCGCTTTCTCGCAGCGGTCAAGAAAATCCTCATGGTGCCTCGTTTAAGGGCCACTCCTCGGCGTGGGCGTCACCATGGACAGTGAGGTGGTGTTGGAGGGAGAGGCCGTTATAGCCCTCGCCGAATTTCACCTCTAGCCCGTGCTTTGCCACTTTCTAACAGATCCAAAGACTCTAAACAATCCATCTGTAATACAGTCCAATCTGCCCGGTTCCATTACTGCCGTCGCACAAACAAACCCTTCATTTCGACTCTGGTAACGGTCATCTTCTCTGAAGAAGATGAGGAAGAGGACAGTATGAAGGATCCTTCAGCGGAACAGTCGCCTTCTCATCTGAATAGCTCCTCGCCAAGCAGATGGATTGAGGACAGTTCCTACGCCCCGTCCTCGCAAAGCAAAATTGAGGAGGAGAGCACTGGCGCTCACATAGAGGAGCAGGCCGAGGTGTTTCAGGAAATTGTTAGCATGCAGGGAAAGAATAGTTTGGACCTACCTCCAGATCAAGCAAAGAATTCTCCGGAAAGGGCAGAAGCAAGGCAGACCTCTCCCCAGACAAAAAGCCTGTACAAGGAGCCGAATTTCCCCTTTAGCACCATGCTGTATTCAAAGCTGCCGGTGGGCATGAAGCTGGAAGATATCCAGCCCGGAATGGAGATTACCTAGGAGCCACTAGATGAGGACATCGGGCAAGGGTCCACAAACATCAAGTAGTATGCTCTGTTCAGTATGTTTAGTCTTCTTGCTCTGTTTTGTTTCCTTGCAATCTTACATGATTTTTCTATCTCGGCTTTACCTGTTCGGTCTTCATGGCACGACGTTTGGCGTTTGAAGTACACTCTAGCTAATAGCGGCTCGTCTTGAAACTTTCCTACCTCTCCATGCTTATGTTTAGTATCCAGGAAAATCTTTTGTCATGTAATTTTTTGCTTATGTTCACTGGAACAGTCAATTTTGTAATATTTTTGAAAGAGAGTTGCACAGTCATCAGTGGCACTCTCATTAGCAGAATAGTCAATTTTGTTATATTTTTGAAAGAGAGTTGCACAGTCATCAGCGGCACTCTCAGAGGTTCAAACCTCTTGTATATATTTTTTACATCTTTTTTAATATAAAATTAGCTTAGTCTTTTGCCCAGAAAAAAAAAAAATAAAAATAAAAATAAAAATAAAAATAAAAATAAAAAAAAAAAAAAAAAAAATAAAAAAAAAAATAAAAATAAATAAAATAAATATAAAATAAATAAATAATAATAATAATATATATATATATATATATATCATTATTTGATCTTTTACTCTAATTTCTCTAATTGGTTCTCATAGATCTCTGGATTTTCTACTCTTCTAGATTCGTTTAGCATTTCAATACTCTATCAATTCAGCATTTTGGTACTCAGCTAGTTCAGCGTTCCAGTACTTGGGAAGCCCAACGATCCAATATTTCGTCCAATACTCATTCAACAATCTTGCACTCGTCAACCACCTACGCACCTATCTAGTACTCAAGCAATAGTTGTGTTCTCAACGATCTTTCTCACCACGCGTGCACTCATCCAACACTTGACCCGACACCCGAGGTTGTGGCTAATGCGATCATCACAACCATTCCATTGTTCGATTCTAGTAACCAAATTGCTCCACAGTTTGATTCTGGTACCAACTGCTCCAATTGTTCTATCGTTTTAACTCCAGTACTCATATTCTTTGTTCAATGTTGGTACCTATATTCCATTGTTTACTGTCTGATTCCAGTACCATACTTCATCTTTATACTTAGTGCTTTAGCGAACAATCCACTATGGAACCAATGAAGTTGTTGAAGACATCTCATTTACTTGGTTACCCAAGATCCACTTCCTCCTCATGCACTTCGTGTCATGAAGACAAAGTCACAAATGTAATTTCAATTTCATTACACAGATTATGGTAACGACCCTCTTCTTTATAAAAGAGAGGTATGTCGAACAATTAGGTTAATCAAAATCTTTCTTGAGTGGTTAATAGTTAATCTCTTAATCTTCAAAGAGATCCAAGAAGGGAGATTAGGTTAGAAACAAAGCACTCTGAGATTTGTAATGCTGATATTGTAATCCTTCTTTTCATTAAAAATATGAACAACAATTGTTAAGATCAATGTGTTATTTTACTTCTTAATGCTATAAGTCTTTAGCTTACCTAATAGATCGGCAAGGGCCCACCGAAGCCATCAAGGCAAGTTTTCCCTTTGTTTAAGTTATTAAATAGTTTAGTCTTTCCAGTTTTATTTAACGAGTGATGCTTTCATAGTTCAAATTATATTTGTGTTATAGATTTAATGATTAATTGTTTGAAGTACATGTCAGATAAAATTTGAGATGTCACCATTCACCTACATGCGCCACTAGTGAAGACTTATATTTCTTGTACTAATTTTGATTGTCTTGTTTAAATGCATCGAATTGATTAAGAGTAACAGGAAACGAAGTTAGATCCATATTGTTATTTCATGAGCCTATAAATGGAGATTTGTAATGCTTGTAATCCTTTTTTTCATTAATAATATGATAGCAATTGTTAGTATCAATGTGTTATTTTAATTCTTAGCGCTGTAAGTCTTTAGCTTACCTAGTAGATTGGCAAGGGCCCACCGAAGCCATCAAGGCATGTTTTTCCTTTGTTTAAGTTATTAAATAGTTTAGTCTTTCCAGTTTTATTTTACGAGTGATGCTTTCGTAGTTCAAATTGTATTTGTGCTATAGATTTAATGATTAATTGTTTGAATTACAAGTCAGATAAAATTTGAGATCTCACCATTCACCTACATGCGCCACTAGTGAAGACTCATTTTTCCTGTACTAATTTTGATTGTCTTATTTAAATGCATTGAATTGATTAAGAGTAATAGGAAACAAAGTTAGATCCATCTTGTTATTTCATGAGCCTATAAATGGAGATTTGTAATGTTGATATCGTAATCCTTTTTTTCATTAATAATATGAACAACAATTGTTAAGATCAATGTGTTATTTTACTTCTTAGCGCTGTAAGTCTTTAGCTTACCTAGTAGATCAGCAAGGGCCCACCAAAGCCATCAAGGCAAGTTTTCCCTTTGTTTAAGTTATTAAATAGTTTAGTCTTTCCAACTTTATTTTACGAGTGATGCTTTCATAGTTCAAATTGTATTTGTGTTATAGATTTAATTATTAATTGTTTGAAGTACACGTCAGATAAAATTTGAGATCTCACCATTCACCTACATGCACTGCTAGTGAAGACTCTTATTTCCTGTACTGATTTTGATTGTCTTATTTAAATGCATTTAATTGATTAAGAGTAACAAGAAACAAAGTTAGATCCATCTTGTTATTTCATGAGCATATAAATGGAGGAACTTGTTCCCTGATTTAGAATATTCAATTGCGATACTTGAGCATTGTATTGTTTTTCATGAATTATGGGACAAAATGAAATGTTAGTTTGTAATACTCACTATATAGACCATAGTGCAACAAACGACAAAACTTATCTATTGTCAGCACATATAGCGCATCAGCTCTACTTATTATGATTCCCAGGTCGATAACTAAGTATCGAGGCAAACACTCAGTAAAAGAGTATTATCATATATAATATATATACATGATGCCATAACAAATTACCAGTTTTTTATTAATTGTGTGACAAAATGAATTACAGATTGTACAATGAAGTGTTAGTTTGTAATACTCACTATCTAGACCATAGTGCAGCAGACAACAAAACTTATCTATTGTTAGCACATATAATGCATCAACTCTACTTATTATGATTCTCTGGTCGATAATTAAGTATCGACAAAAACACTCAATAAAGAGTATTATCATATATAATATATATACATGATGCCATAACAGATTACTAGTTTTTCATTAATTGTGTGGCAAAATTAATTACAGTTTGTAAAATGAAGTGTTAGTTTGTAATACTCACTATCTAAACCATAGTGCAGCATACAACAAAACTTATCTATTGTTAGCACATATAGTGCATCAGCTCTACTTATTATGATTCCTTGGACGATAATTAAGTATCGAGGCAAATAGTCAATAAAAGAGTATTATCATATATAACATATATACATGATGCCATAACCAATTACCAAAACAATTCCCTCTGTCCAAAATAGCCTAGAATATATTGACTATACAATCATATTTTGGTTCCATCACAAGTATCCAAAATGATTCGCCCTTTGATTAATCACGAGTTAAAATAATCTATACAAAGTAAAGAATTTCAATCACAAAAATTTCTTTATACACAACAATATGAAATAACTTCTTTATAAGGCATCTTCGATGCTTTAATAATTGCAATTATATCAATCATCTTAATTTGGTAATTACAGAAATAATATAATTTAACACATTATTAGACATCAAATTTGGATATCAGAACCCCCCATCCCCTTTGTAAGATTCTCTCACACGCCCATGCATACTGATACTAACTGGATTTAATTGCACAACGCCTCATCAACACACATTGGCTAAATATAGTAAAATCGTAGGGGATGACTATTTCATTATTTTCATTCATCTTTCAATCATCTCAAAATTTTTGGTCATTCGCTAAAATTACTTGTATGGTTTCTTTTTTTGTCCGAGAATAAGAGATTATTTTATTAAAGTGGCCCAGTAAAGAATCTGAAAGGACCCTTGACCCTTGAATTCTCGTAAACTTTACTACGGATAAGCCCCCAAAATAAGCCTAGACAGTTGCATCCAGTGATATAGAAAATGGAATAAGCATCAAAATAATGACAAGGATTCACAATGCCTAGAACCCTTGATATTCGATCAGTACAAAAAACTCAGCGAGAATCCTTCTTTACAGATCCAATAGTTTAAAATCCACGCACATTACAAACCTCTTGTGTGAATTAAATTTCAACATCTTCACATGAAATACTATTGGTAACCATCACATATAACTCGATTGTCTTAGGCACCTTTATAAATTCAAAGTTATGCTGAAAAAGTTAGGTGTATTGATCATTTGATAGCAATATTTATTATCACCAAGTAACAACTTAAAGCACACGAATGTCACCTCCTAAAGAAATAATTAAAAGCAAAACTCCTTGCCATATATAATAAAATAAATATGACATCGTCATATTTGGCTATTGGAAAAATATATATATATATATAATATTATATTCGAAGAGAATATGCCTTCAAAGGTTTATTGGATGCTAAAACCAAAACAAAAGTATCCAAGAACGGTGGACTTTCAACTACCAAAGAGTAAACATGCGCCATACATCTTTTTCAAAATTCAACACAATAACCAAAAGAAGGATTAAACTAACAAAATTAATTTTGACCAAATGATAAAATAGTAACCCTCAACTCTGTCGAAGGCCACTCTACCACACTTAATGGAAGAAAAAAAATAAATTCATATTGCAGTGAAGGATTTCTTTGCGGAACCACTGCTAGAACCCGCAGGAATCACCTTCAAAACATTAAACCTTATAGTCTTGGATAAGGGCCTGATACAAACAAATCATATAAAATGTTAACAACCAATAAAAACACAGAAAAGAGTCACAGGTTTTAGTGGATATTCCCATAAATAGATTTACCTGCATTGCCCAATGATAACATATCCCCTTCTTTGACATGGAAACAGGGTGAAATATGGGCTGGTATGTTTGAATGTCTCTTTTCATATCTGTTAAGTATGCAGACATTCAAAAATTACTACTTAAAAGGAACTGTATAGAAATATAATTGCAATTCTCTATAATGTTCTCTAGTTACCTCTGATATTTCTTGACAAAATGGAGATAGTCCCTACGGAAAATAATTGTCCGTGTCATTTCAGCACTGTAACATGTTCAAGCTAATATACAACCTCTTATGGAAACGGTACTAGTGAATGGGCACTTCTTGTCGATGTAGGTCCCTACATAAAAACCAAGAAAACTAGTTCACACAATCTAGTGGAGAAAGACCCAAAAACGTATAACGGACAAATATGTGTATTGACAATCTAGTTGAGAAAGATTGCAGCAATATAAAATAATATGCACCAATCAGAAAATATTTGTACGAACCAGTGGAAACCGAGAGACCAAAATAAAAATTATAGATAAAAAATAAAAAATAAATAAATAAATAAAACCAAGATGATTGCACAACTTCTAGTTCATGTATTAGAATGAAGAAAAAATGAAAACTAATCATAAGAATGACATCTCAATTATTCTTAAGATTCTTAATTTTGCTTTTATTATCATATGTTAATGATGAAGGAAAAAGAAAAAAATTAATCAGTGCATATAGATAATATTAAAAATAGAAATAGTAGGGCAATGATCATTCAACTGCCTCTCAGCACCGAGTATCATACCTTCTTGAAATTAGTTCCAAGGCTTTGAATCTTTCAAGTAAGATTAGATATGCAAAATGGAATCTGTAAAGAATACCATCTTTCTCTGTAAAGAAATAATTAAAAGTGAAAACCGAGTCTGTATTATTTTTATGACAGTAACCCCGCAAATGATTTTCCTGCATCTGAAATGATTGTTTGTTGGCCACAGCTGATACAGGGAAAGCATGGGGTTATCTTTGCAGTCGATGATTTCTTGCTAAGTTCCCTGCTGGTAGTGAATTTAATTAATTACATTGGCACTGATTGACCAGATAGTAGAAGTTGGTTCTGTTGGCAAACCTATGATGGACAGAGTTCCTACTTTCTTTGCAAATGCTCAAAAGGTGTCTTAGAACACAAGATATATTGTAAACCCAAGAGATAAAACTATTGCAAGTTGGTTTTGTTGGCAAACCTATGATGAAGAGAGTTCCTATCCTCTGTGAAAATGCTCAAAAGGTGTCTTAGAACACAAGATATATTGAAAAAGCTTTAGACAAGACTGTTGCATCATTACTTATGCTATTAGAGTTTGGTACTCAAAAATCACTTCCATACCTGGCATGCTACTTTTACCACTAATGTTCTTACTAAACAGGGGATTTTCAGCTACATAGACCTACGGAACGTGTGTTCAAAGAATTCAAAACATCCTACAAAAAGGATTTTTATTGTATCAATTTGGATGATTCATCATATAGCTATTTTTGAATCTCACCAGCTACTTCCCTGACTTCACAGACACTATATATTTTGGTAAACAATAAGAAAGAAATGTGATTCTGCATTCAATTAATTCATATGGATTAATAGTTGAAGATTTACAACATAGTGTGAGCCTGGTAAGTGATTGATGCACGTATTGGGCATGAGAAGTCTGTTCCATTCTATACTAAAATATAAAGGGCTCTTGTTTACAGGTTTAATTGTGTTTTTATCACAATGGAGTCAATTTTTAGTCTTAAATATGAAGACTTAAAATGTATTTCAACCTCAAATGTATTTATGGGAAACAACTAAAAGGAAGTGTTAGAATTTTCTCCAGAGTCCAATACACATGGATCAAGTAAGTTACATTTAAATTGGCAATCACAAAGACATTTCAAATGGCACCAGAATCCCTGCTTTCCAGATGATGATAATTTTTAGTCTTACGGGTGGAATCATGGTAATTTCCTTGCATGCAGGTGGCATGTAGCTTCAGTCTTCTCAGGAGAAACACCAAGATGGTCGATGCCCACATAGGAAACTAAAATGTCTCCAAGTAATGGGTAGCACTAAGATAGTCACAAGATATTCATTGCCACAATCAAGCATTCTTGTCCCATCGAGTTCCCAATATATGTTGTTAGTAGAGAAGATATGATCTCAACCATTATGAGTTCATTCAACCATACCCCCATATTAGCAAACAATTTTTGGGAATTCATAACAACTACACCATTTCTATACTTGGTGTGTCTTCCTACTCATGCAACCTTGCTACAAGGAAGCATTTTGGCATTCAAATGGATAATTTAATAGAAACAACAATTAAATGCACAATAATATATACAAACAAAATATATCACAATAATCAAATCTGCCCAGAATTTAATCACCATACCTTGAATAGCTTCTTTGGGGGTCTTGAAGCCAAGACCGACATTCTTCCAAAGCTTGTTGCCACCTTTTCCAAGACTTTTCCCCTTCCTAGACTTCTTACAACTGCAACAATATAAATTAAGGATCAAAAGAGAAGCAAATCAAAATATTCTAAACATGAAATAAAATCAAATAATACTACAATATGATTACTTGAGAAAGATTTTTGGTTGCTTTAAAAAAGCTCTCTCAGTCTATGAAAACAATACAAGGAATTTTTATGAGAGATGTCCCATTAGTTGATAACAATGGCAATACTAACAACAACTTTTTCACTATTCACCCACAAATACAAGCTTCAGAGTGGCATAGAATATTGGAAAAAGGCGTTTGGCTTCTATTAAAAGGGCTTGTTATGGTCAACTGCTTTTTTATAAATAAACCCATCTACCAATATTTGAGCATAGCGATAGAATAATAGAATGGATGATCGGAGAGCCTATCCCAATATTACATATATACCCATACCTTGCATTGAGATTAATGACTTTAACATGATCTTGCAACTCCAAACACGCAAAAGAACCATGACAAAATCAAGAACCCCATTTGATAAAAGTACTAAAGTCTAAACTCAAATGCCCATTGTTTAAGAAAATTAAAAGTCTTGGGCAAATCCTGAGCTGACCGTTCGTAAGACAATTGGAGAAAAAAAGACGAGCTCAAGGCACCAGCACATTGGAATATCCTGTTTTTATTATTAATATGATCCTAATAAAGTTGGCATCATGGAAACTTTGTCTACTAATTTATGTTATTTCCAAAAGTTTCCAAATAAGGACCAAACAGTCTAAAGTGAATCCTACAAGCCAAACTAACAAGGGACCAAAAATAGCTTTTGGCCATTCTACACCCGAGATTACTGAGGGTCTAACTAGTAAACACTTATCAAATTTGGGCCATTAATCAATGCGTTGAACCATTCCACACAAAAGCGAACACCATACAAAACTTTGCCAATGAAACAAATCCCTACATTAGCCCTATTTCAAGTGAATCTCAACAGGGAGTGAATGCCCCAACGACTAAAGCCCTGGATCCTTGCCTTATTGCATATAGCCAGAATGAGGGATTATGTAGAATGTTGTCCACAAACAACGCAACCTTCTCTCTTTCTAAATAGGCCAGAGAACAGTTCAATGCGAAATAATTGGTAATTGCAATGTATGTCACCTTGATCAGCGCTAGAGTCATACAAAACAAAACCGCTGCAAATAGCTTAAGCCCCAATCCCATGTTTTTCATAAGAAGAGAGACAGGATGAAAAAGAAGGGTTTCCTTAATAAAAATTCGATATTGTGGGCCAAACAAATGTAAGAAAAACAACATCTACCATAAAACGACATGAATCTAAAAGAGCTCAATAAACCAAAATCTTCTCCACTCCAGAAACTCGCTTGTTCTTCTGCGGAAACCCTAAAAAATCCAAAATACATAAAACAAACCATAAAAAGCCTTCAAGGAATAGAGCTGGAATACCTGTTCTACCATGGCTGCAGGAATTGAAGACTTCTAACTTCGTATTTCAAGGCCTCGGCCGCTCCCGCTCCTACCTGAGAAGTTACAACATTTTCGATGCAAAGAGGCTGATTTCATTTTTCTCACTAGCGTTATGAGGGAGGATTTCTTCTGCTTCATCATCATGATGGCCTTTTTTCTTTGCATGAGGCTGAGGTTTAGAGCTCAAGTCCAGGCAGAGCCCTTGTTGGCAGTGTGAGCCAAGCACATGTCAGCTGCGAAACGAATGGCTCGCTGGCGGTGCGTCTGTCATGCTTCCTCATTAACCGTTCAATTTTGGATGAGTGTTGGATCAACGATAACACTCCATTCAATCGTCTAACACCACAAATCCACGGTCAACAATAAGACATAGCGACAACTTGAGCAATTCATTTCAAAGAGAAACACCTTACGACGTAATTATATTAAACAAGATCACATGTTGTATTCATATACACCATCTTATCCATCTCTTTGATTTTGTCAACCTATGCCCCATTCCCACTAGACGACTTCCCGCATTATCAAGATGAGTGCGCTCATTCTCATAACTCAACCTTGTATGTGAAAGTGCCATGATATATACCATTTAACATAACGAAATCATACACCATTCATGATGTATATACATATGTAATAAGTGTTATGCGTGGTTTTGTTTTCCATGATTTCCTGGGATGAGGCTTTCTCGAGTTTGCTGCGCACATAGACAACTAAAAACGAGCCGAAGATAAGTTCAAAGTTCACTTTCTTTGAATATTTGTTGATTAACCGAGAGCTAAGTTTGGTATGGCATAATTAGGACTATACATACAGAGCAATATTTATGGTCAGATGGTTTTCCTTTACTTCTAATAGTTTAGTTCATTAACATTTTGTTGAAATTTCAACAAGAAATTTGTCAAAACTCTAATAATTCTTTAGAATTCACTGAGTGGCGTTGCGTTGCCTGCTGGCTAGATACAGTGGGCTACACTGTCAAAACATTCCTCCAAAACATAGGAATCTTGTTTTACTTGAACTCTACTTGCTGGCATGATCCAATAGATTCTAGCAGCCCCACGTGTCTCTGCACTAGAGAATATGTTTGGGATTTTATTCAAGGAAACTGCCCCTATGGGTTTCTATTAAATGCAATGATTTCAATTCGATTGGGCTAATCTGGTAAAACTTCCGCTCTTCAGTTCTGTCTTTCTATGATCCCAAGAATTGTGGAAACAATAGATGCGGCGCTCTAATGGGAGGTAGATTATAGATTTAAAATATTTATGTACGATGGTAGAATATAAGGCTGTGTTTGTATTATGATTATTTATTTAGAATGGGTAGTTTAAATATAAGTTAGTTTAGATAAGGCAGTTGTCTAATCTTTAGGTTTCTTAGTGTTATGCACTTGAAAATTATTAAAGATATGTTTAATTTATGTTAAAATATCCTAACAAAAAACGAAATTTCTGATATTTGCTTGACTGTGTTGTAGGGAAAAAAGTATGTATATCATTTTACATTTCTCTTAATTGGAAAATAAAAAAAAAGAAATGAGAAGTGTATGTTTTATTTATTTTTATCATTTAACGTTTACATGCGAGATGATCTACAAAAATTGATAGATAATCCCACCTATATTATAGATATCATCTTTTTATTATTAATAATAATTATTATTAATAAATGTTTACTAAAATTCATAAAAAAATATAAGTAAAAAATCGTTACATTTATTAAACTAAAATCATTACATCTCATCCTTTTGATTATTAGTAATGATTGTTTATTAAATTTAATAAAAAATTATCAAACTAAAAATCATTACAAATTATAGTTTAATAAGAAAATATAATAAGATTATATTTTTTAACAAAAAATCTATATATACCCATTAAAATATGTTTAGGCATAGGATCAAATTTCATTTATATTAATTACCCCAAATAAGTATAACCATTTGTTGTTTGAATGAGAGCTTCAAAACAATAATATTATTCTTTCATGATAGTAATGAACAATATTTAAATTTAAAGGAAAAATCCACTTAACCTCGTTATGCAACTACATGAGGTTAATATATCAGAATAAATATTCAAAATCTATTTTAAAATAGAATTGCATTTACATACCATTGCATTTGCAATATTTTTTTATACATTTTTAAATAAATATTATGTGTTCTTATATTAATAGATATTTTTATGTTTTGTTGATTGATTATAGGTATAAACAATATAAAAATTTCACAAACAATTTTACTTGTTCATGCATTTGATATCTCTCAATGCTCTAATCAATCACACATTTATGCAAAAAAAAATAAAATTGTTGATGCATTTCGTATCTCATAATGGTTTAATCAATCTTACATTTATTAAAAAGAAGTATATTGTCATATAAATGAATACCATGTGATCTGGAATTCAAACAAGAATAATATTCTTTCATACATAGTAATGAACAATATTTAAATTTAAAGTAAAAATCCACTTAACCTAGTTATTCAACTACATGAGGTTAATATATCAAAACAAATATCAAAATTTTATTTTAGAATCATATTTACATACCATTGCACTTGAAATGTTTCTTTTATATAGTTTCAAAGAAATATTATGTGTTTTTATATTAATCTATATTTTTATATTTTGTTGATTGATTATAGGTATAAATAATATAGAAACTTCACAAACAATTTTACTTGTTCATGCATTTGATATCTCTCAATGCTCTAATCAATCAAACATTTATGCAAAAAAATTACTTGTTGATGCATTTGGTATCTCTCAATGCTTTAATCAATCTCATATTGATGAAAAAGAAGTATATTGTCATATAAATGAATACCATGTGATCCAAACTTATGCAAGAACAAAACAAAATACAAATATAAACAGAAACAGAGAGATGCAACATAAATAAATTCTCAAATAAATTTTCATTTCATTAATATCAAAGAATGGGAAGAAACTTACATACAATAGAAATAAACTAGCTCAAATGATGGTATCTTATCTCTAAAAAGAGACGTGGAAACTTCTGAACTATGTTAGAATGAAGCTCAAGGGCATTTCTGTTATTGAATAATAAATAAAAACACTAAAAAAACAAAACACTAACCCTGGGAGATGCAACGCATCAGTTTGGGGGTGGAAAAGTCCACAGGGCGGAAAAGTCATGGAATTAGTGAGCTTGGTATCCAACAACAACCAGAGGCTTGACTAGAATATACTTTATTTAGTAGTCAACTTTATATAAAATATTGCTTGATCAAAATATCCATATTACATAATCATTGATCTGAGTCACTCATGTTAATGATATACTCATTTACAAATCATAATTTAAAGTGTAAAGAAGGCCTTTGACAACCAAATGCACATATAAAGAAACAATAGAGGGGCCTCAAAAGGATTGTTTCTCCATCAAAACCATTTTCTTTACAAGCTTCCATATGGGAAATGCCTACCTTGCATTTACATCTTGTTAGTATTTGTTCCCCACATATTTATTTTCCTTGAAGAAGTCATATCATTCCAAATATAATGGTTCTTACTTATATTAGATTAGTAATACTTCCGACTTACTCTTATTGTCAAAAAGAGCCCAAGTTATAAAGAAAGAATATTAATGAACTATTTAATCTTACTTATGGTAGCTACTTTATCTTCCCTAATCATACTAACTAGTCTTGATATAAATAATCTACATACTAATGTTGGTTTATCTGGTTGAAGAAAGTGCAACTAGGTTTGAGGTTTTCATAAATGTAATTTTGATATTTGTGTTTATAAAATAAAAGAAATATTATTTTTGTTATTTATATCAATAAATTTCTTGCTCATTGAATAGGTCTAGCACATTTCAAAGTGTTATATCAAAGTTGAAGAGTCAAAATAAATGTTGAAAACCCTTAAGGGCATGTTACACCATGTATATTTACGTATTAGAGTCAAATATATCCCTCTAAGCAAAGTCACAAATCCTTTCCATGCAATGACATCACCAAAGAAGCTAATCCGAAGTACAAAAATGGAAGTTGGCCTTAGGTCCTCTAGTCAGCCTCAAGTCGGCCTAAAGCAGGGACAAACCTCTATATATAGAGGTTATCCACTCCTCCAATGACAAGACACAATCATCTCAGAAATCTGCGAGAAGGAAGATGAGTTAAGGGTGAAGGGAAAGGGGAGAAAAGAAGCCTCTAGTGCAGCGAAGAAAGATGAAGAAAAATTGAGCCTTAGAAGTCTATTCTAAGGGTGGACTATAGCCACAGGTGCGAAAAAAAATGAAGGTTATCTTTCGTCATTACAATAGTACTATCATAGTCACATATCTCTCATTGTTTGGGCTATCAAAGTGGGCCTATAAGGGCTCTCTCTCAAGCAATGAAGTACCTCATTCAGGCAAGGAAGAAAGGAAGACTCGAGCATAATAATCTTAAAAGAATCCTCCCACAAGTGTGACAAACTAGAGTTGCACTACTGTCATAAGAAGTCTACAACTACATATCAAGAAGGAGCTCGGTTGGGCAAGAGAAGAAAGGTATCCTCATAGGTGAAAGAGTTCGCTAAGGATCAAAGATCAATAACTCTTCTAGAGATAGCATAACAAGGACTATCACGAAGTGTCAGCGAATGAAGCGCCGGAAGAAGGAAGACGAAGTGCCAGGAAACGAAGTGTTGGAAGAAGGAAGGACTTGACTTGTGCTTGGAGGATATTCTTGTCAAGGGTCCAGGGTTTGACATTGATCAATAGAATCTTGAATAAGAGAAATTTGAGAAAGGGTTTTCCTCTCTAAGAGAGAGAGGTTTTTCCACGATAGAGAGCCAATATCTTGTGTTCTTGTTTCTTATGTTTCTATTAGCAGTTTGATGAAGTTAAAGAACAAACACTAATAATAAGGAAAAGATCAAGCTAACAAGAAAATTCTAAAAATGCTTTACAAATTGTTATCAAATCTAGGAAAATCCTACTATATCGAATTTCCCTAAGTTCTTCAACATATCTATACCTAATCATATATTCTAGTAATTAGAGATTAGTTTTTATATTAGAAATTAAAAACAAATTATTAAAATTATTTCTTTAAAGCAAAATTTATATACAAATCTTTGTGATTTTTACAAATACAAATCTTTGTGATTTTTACAAATGAATATAATTATTTATAAGAAGAGCTTCTGCGTAAATCACATAAAAAGGATCTTTGTCTACGCGTTTCGAACCAACTAGTGTGGTTCATCGTCAGGACAAGTTGAAGACACATATCTGGCTTAGCATGTTAAATAGACTGAGCAGAGACTCCAACGGCTACATAATGGCTAATTTGGACTCTAGGGTCCAGGTCAAAATTAATAAATTTAATATTATTTTTATTTTTATAATATTAAGATTTAATAATATATTATTCTATTTCTAAAAATAAGTAAAGTTAGGTGCAATGGCATCAAAAATATAATAATTCTAAAGGTTATCATATAAATAAAAATGATTTATTTAATAATATACATTCTTAGTCAAAATTAAT
>APFE031025851.1:0-10585 GCA_000404065.3 Pinus taeda
TCGTGATTATGAAAGAGAACAAAGTGATGCCATCATTGGCTTAACAAGGTGCAATAGGCAATCATCACGTTTTTTAGCTTCATAAGTGCGATGATTCTCATTTTAGGGTTTCATGAGCTATTTCTTCATGGAAAGCTCTAGATATTTTCCAGGAAAATTTAAAGGAGGGATCTGAGCTGCACACATTCATGAGTATACTGTATAATGATCATGTTTCGGGCACTTCAAGGTATGTCACAGGGAAGTGAAGGAAGTGTGACAAAATACTGGGTAACACCTCCCATCTATCTCGAGAGGCAAATCTAAGAGGGGAAATAAACTTAAAAAGAAAAACAAACCTAGAATTTTTAAGCAAGAGAGAGGAGCATGTTTAATGTTTTAATCCAATATTTTAATACATTTCATGAAATAAATCTGAAAAATTGATATGAAAATGTTTAATATTTTAATATGTTTTATTTCATAAATATGAAAATTAAAGTAACATATAGGTATATAGATTATGAGGTACGCAGGACGATGATTTATGTTCATATATATATGTTAAATAAATAATAGTAAACATTATTCATGATTTTGTATTAAATGTAAGGATATTTGAAGGTAAATATTCTTAGAAAATAGTTATATTTTAATAATTTTTAATTATTTATTAAATAGAATAATATTTAAATATCTAAAACAATATAATATACATTTCAAACATACAATTATAATAATTAAATTAAATTAATTATTAAAATAAAAATATCATTATAAAACATTATTCTATATATAACATACCAAGCAAAGACAGTGAATTGATTTCTTAAATATAATGAGATATTTTGTATTTTTAATATAATATTTAAATTATTTTTTATATTTAAAATTCTAATATAATTATAATTATATTTTTGTCAACTATAAAAATATGCATTGTAATCCTTCTCACTTCATAGGAATCTTATTTTTGAAAGTTCGAAACACACTTTTAAAAAACAAAATAAATTTCTAGGATCATAACCTAGAATCATATGTCATTAACATTTATGTGTATTTTGCTAAAATACTATGTTAAGTATATATTTGCTTTACTAATTTGAACATATACAATGTTCTCTTGGTGCTTCCTATCTTGTAGAAATGTCAATTCTCTAATTTGTCAATAGGCGTATACATGTGAACTTTGGGTGCAAGGAGGTTTGTTGATTTTCTCTCTTGTTAATAATGGGCAGGCAGGATCTCTTGTTAATAATGGGCAGGCAGGATTTGTTGAGGAGCGAATATGCCAAGTTATTTTTCCTCTTAATGTTAAATCTATGGCTGAGGCGAACAAGAGAGGGAAGCGATGTCGTTGATGCGGAGACAGATGTTCTGTAATTGACTTTGGAAGTGTTGGCAGTGGTGTTAAGGAATCGGTGAAAAATATGATGTTATGGAGTAATATCCCATTGTTCACATAACTACTTATCCACTATTATAGTCTCAAGTTTTTATGGGGAAATTATTTTTTTAATAAATTAAGTAAGTTAATAATTTCAAATTAAGCGATTTAATAAATGTGTAGTGTTGGTATGTGTATTAAAAAATTAAAAATAATGAATAACTACTTCTCCACTATTATAGTGAAGTTTTTAGTGGGTGAAAATTAAGTTTTTTAATAAATAAAGCGAGTTAATGAATTCAAAATTAAGTAAGTTAATAAATGTGTAGTGTTGATGGTTGTATTAAAAATACCAAATAACTACTTCTCCACTATTATAGTGAGGAGGTTTTTATGGGGTGAAAATGATTATTTTTTAATAATTTACGTAAGTTAATAAATTCAAAATTAAGCGAGTTAATAAATGCGTAGTGTTGGCAGCTGTAAAGTTATGCAATAAAAATTAAAGTTATGTAGTAAAAAATTGAAACACAGGCACACTAATACAAATGTTAATAAATGTTAATAAATAAATAATTAAAAATATTTTTTAGTCGTGGATGTTAAAATTGTTTGGATTGTGATGCATGCTAAAACAACTGAAATTGTAGCAGGATGCTAAATTGGGTTGCATGGCGCTGGAATTGGATGTTTATGTATGTTTCAGCCCCTGTCTTCATGTTTCTTGAAGGTTCTTGTTGTAATTGAATTTCCTCAGTGTGTTGTGCTTCTTACGGTTGGTGTTGCAGACATTAGGTTGGCATTGAAGACATTGGGTTAGCATTGCAGACATTGGGTGGTCTGTTAAGCTCCATTAAGTTTTTCCAGCTGTAACCTACAGTTATGGAACTGAACTGCAGTATTTCCTTAAAGGAAACCAACTACAGTAATTTCCTTAAATTAAGAAAATCAACTGCAGTTAATTAATTTTCTGGTTGGAGCTTCTGAAGTGGTCCATAACTCCATCTGGAGTTATCTACCTTGATCTGTGGAACAACTGACACATAGCCATTAGAAGCTTGATGGAAGCTTGGCTATAAATTCATCTGTTTGGTCCCCAAGCTAGCATCTCAATCCCTTTCAGTTGTTTACACAATCTAGCTGAGAGAGCATAGCTTGGAAGTGCCTTCAGATTTTTTGTGATTTTTATTTTGCTTGGATTGAAGCTGGAGTGCTCTTGAAGTGAAGAAGCAAGTGGACTGTGCAGCAAGAGCATCATCAATGGCTGGAGGTATTCCTGGACTTCTAAAATTTAATTTTGAGATTCTTTAAAAAGATTTAGAATCGTTGTTAAAAATTTAGCTAACATTTGGTATCAGAGCTAAAAGTTACCTCTGCCCTCATGTGTTTGCAAAATGTTAAGCTCCATTAAGTTTTTCCAGCTGTAACCTACAGTTATGGAATTGAACTGCAGTCTTTCCTTAATTTAAGGAAACTACTGCAGTTGGTTTCCTTAAATAAATACTGCATCTCAGTTCCATAACTGTAGGTTACAGTTGGAAAAACTTAATGGAGCTTAACATTGAGAAAGCTAAACAAGAACTCGAGCAAGCATAAGAAAACAGATCTTTATGGCATTGGGGAGAAATCAGCAAATTAAGCCTTGCAAATACAGCACGATCGAGATAAAAATTAAATTAATTAAAATGCACTCTCTTCCGACCAAAAAACTGTTAAATTTCGAATTATTTTTCTCAATTTCCATAACACATTAGAAAGCCGAAATAAGCAGATCAAATGCCAGCTAAGTTTTTCCTAACCTTTAAGGAAATACTGCAGTTCAGTTCCATAACTGTAGGTTACAGCTGGAAAAACTTAATGGAGCTTAACATTCTCCCACTTGGTCCATATTTCAAAACTTAATTATGTAGAGTTCAGATTTAGCATTGTTGAAAATTCAGATTTAGCATTGTTGAAATTTAATTTTAATTTTATTTATCTTGTGAACAAAATTGCTTGTTTGCGGGATAAATATAATTATATATATAAACTAATATAATATATATATATATATAATATATATATATATATATAATTATATATATATTTTTCAATTTAAATAAATTGAAGGACGGAGCCTGAAGTTAAGTCAGCTAGCCTTCGAACTGCATTTGCTATGCAAGTGCAAAGTAGATCATTGCTGCTTCAGTCAATCTCCAGGTTTTCTTTATAAATTGAACAATCGATTTGCAGTCATTTACTGTAATGCTGACTGCAAATTGACATTTTATGTAAAGAATAATGTCTAGTGATCTATATAATTTTATTTAATTAGAGAATAGCCACAGCATCTTTAATTAAATAAAATTATATATTTTGATTGGTTAGATCACATAAAGATTATTTAGACATTAGATTGTAATTAATTATACTAAATAAATATAATAAATTTTATCCCACAGGAATTTTTATTATATTTGTGTAATTAATTAGGATAAAATTTCATAACCTACCCATAGGAGTTATGAATGAATAGTTTTATCATAAAGTTCAAAACAATGAATAATTGAATCTGCTTAAATTAAAAATTTATCCCACATGCAATTTTTATGTCATTAGATTCAATTTGAGCATGATTTACATTGGTAAAACATGACATTTTATTAAGCCTCAATTTTTAGTTTCTTGAAAATGACTTGATCAGTGGGAGCAATCAAACCAGAAACATAGTTTTTGAGAAGGATCATTCAGAATCTCACCCTTCCACTATGGAAGACAAGTTCGTCTCCTGTTTTGAGGCTACTGTACATGGTGTATGGCTTAAGAATTTCATTTCTGGGCTTAGAATTATGGATTCTATCTCTAAGCCATTGAGAATATATTGTGATAATTCAGCTGCTGTTTTTATGGCTAAAACAACAAAAGTGGGAGTCGAAATAAACACATCGACATTAAGTATTTAGCTATAAGGGAACGTGTTAAAGAAAAGAAAGTGGTCATTGAGCATGTCAGCACTGAATTGATGATCACTGATCCTTTGACTAAGGGCATGCCACCATTTAAATTCAAGGATCATGTAATGAATATGGGACTTGGTTCCATTATGCAGTTTTTCATTGTATGGACAATGATTATTGAAATTCTTAATTATTGTGATGTTTTTCTCATATTTATGTGCACCTTAAGTTGATTTGAGAAAATTCATTTAAGAAGGACCAAGAATAAACATAAGGTTTATTCATTAAGAAATTGTTGCCACATAAATTATAATAAGAATAAATACATAGTAATACATGGAAGATAATACTTGTTAATAGAGGACTTATCGCCATGATTCATGTATCTATTACTTAATACAGATTGTCAATGGTTTTGAAGTTGAGACATTAAGTTTGGAAGTATAGATGAATGTTAAGCTCCATTAAGTTTTTCCAGATGTAACCTACGGAACTGAACTGCAATATTTCCTTAAAGGAAACCAACTGCAGTAATTTCCTTAAATTAAGGAAATCAACTACAGTTAATTAATTTTCTGGTTGGAACTTCTGAAGTGGTCCATAACTCCATCTGGAGTTCTCTACCTTGATCTGTGGAACAACTGACACATAGCCATTAGAAGCTTGATAGAAGCTTGGCTATAATTTCCCCTGTTTGGTCCCCAAGCTAGCATCTCAATCCCTTTTAGTTGTTTACACCATCTAGCTGAGAGAGCATAGCTTGGAAGTGCCTTTAGATTTTCTGTGATTTTTATTTTGCTTAGATTGAAGCTGGAGTGCTCTTGAAGTGAAGAAGTAAGTGGACTGTGCAGCAAGAGCATCATCAATGGCTGGAGGTATTCCTGGACTTCTAAAATTTAATTTTGAGATCCTTTAAAAAGATTTAGAATCGCTGTTAAAACTTTAGCTAACATGGTCGTCTTTCGTGAAAAAAGTAATAAACCTTTACCCTTCGCTAAGACGGTAATTACAAAGAGAATATTTTTATTTATTAAGGTTACAAAGATGTATGTGAAACTGATAACTAGAAAAAGAGGAAGTGCGGGAACTGGTTCAGGGTTTGTGCGTTCATGTCGACTTACTGCTAAGCTGTTGAGCACAGTCCTTCCAGAGCAGTCTCCTTTGCTTTCAAGTCGTAGTGAATATAAAAAGGAACAATAAATATTTTGCGTTAGTGTGTAAGCAAAAATCTTGATGTCGCCTTAAGCCGAGATGGTTGTCACCATCTCAGTAAAAGGAACAGTAAATAGCTTAATTCTTTTTTTTTTTACGTAGGAGAAAATAAGTGTTACATGGTATAGTAGCATAATTCGATACAACGTCAGTCCCGGAATAATTGAGTTCCACTACAAACTTATTTGGCCAATATAAATGGTATCAAATTTTGAGTTAGAACAAAAGTTCAAAATCACTATCGGTGATGTTTTATTATGTATAAGTAAATTTAAATATTATTCTCGACTTACTGCCAACTTGTTGAGAACACTCTTGCTGGAGCAATTGCATTTGCATGCATATAAACACACCTAAGCGCAAACTAGAGAAACCCAATTCGTCTTAAGCCGAGATGGCTGTCACCATCCAGTAAATGGGTGACTCGAAAAACTAAAATGTCCAATTCGTAGTGAATATAAAAGCAACACTAAATATTTTGTGTTGCTGGAAACATATCCTTGACTCTTTTCTTTTATGCAGAAAAAAAAAAGGTTGGATGCTACAATAGCATAAGTCGCTACAACGACATAACTGGTAGACGTACCTGAATGCAAGTTGTGAATAGTGGAATATAGACCCGAAGTAATTAAGAAGTGCTTTCTTTTCTAAACTTATTCTAGAAATTGACGTCAAGCTGGCACAAACAAATAAAAATAGACTAGAGTAAATGTAAGTTCACGAACAAGCATATTTGTTTTAAAAAAATTACATTCCAACATCTCATATAGTATATTCAACCCTTTAATATAATTTGTGATTCATCTAAATAATTAGAACGAAAATTGCAGACCAATAAAAACATGGTTGCGCGATGAATTCAATGTACTACAAAACAAAGAAGTAACATAAGTCATGTCATGTCCAAAATCATGTATGTAAAACCTAACATAGTTTAAATAGAATGTACCATTCAGAAACCCTTAATTCTAGCAACTTCCAAAATCATAAAACTCAAAATTTAGTTGAGGCACCACCGTTGAGCCAAAATTCTAGCTAGGAAGGGCTACGCTGCTAAGCTGGAAAAAAGAGAGAACAGTTAATTGATAACTGGAGAGTCCATTTTCATCTTAATCCAAGATGGTTGTAGTCATCCAATCAATGGGTGACTCGAAAAACTAAAGTGTTCAACTTGTAGTGAATATAAAAGAAACAACAAATATTTTGCGTTGTTGGAAACATATCCTTGACTCTTTTTTAGATAGGAAATAAGAAGGGTTAGATTCTACAGTAGCATAAGTTGCACCGGTGGAAGTACCTGAATTCAGTTTGTGAACAATGGAATATGGAACCGAAATAAGAACGTATTTTATTTTCTAAACTTATTCCAGAAATTGACGTAGAGTTGGTACAAACAAATAAAAATAGACTAGAGTAAATGTAAATTCACGAACGAGCATATTTGTTTTAAAAAAATTACATTCCAGCATCTCATATAGTGTATTCAACCTTTAAAATAAGCTACGAGTCATCTAAGTCATTACAATAAAAATTACAGATCAATAAAAGCATGGTCACGTGATGAATTCAATGTATTATAAAAAAAGAAGTAACATACATCATGTTGTGTCCACAATCCTGTAGTAAAAGCTGACAACGTTTAATCAGAAGGTACCAATTAGAAACCCTTAATTCTGGTAATTGTCGAACTCATAGGACTCGAAATTTAGTTGAGGCACCACCTCTGAGCTGAAATTCTAGCAAGGAAGGGCTACGTTGCTAACCTGGAAAAAGGAGGGAAAGTCAATTGGTAACCTGAGAGTCTGTGTCCATACATCGCGAACATGGGTCTGACCTGTCAACAACATATAATAATATATAAGTAAAAGAATTGAAACTAATGTAGATAAACTAGAATAGAAGAAAAAGTTGGCTGAATTACTCATAAACATACCTGGGTGATGAAGAAGAAACCCCACCAAAATTTGGTCACCAGACGACATCAACAACGATTAAATTGAAAATAACAATTAATTTCGTCAAGCTTAATTCAACATTAAACTGGAAATAATGATTATATGGAACCGTGATAGTCGGAGAGGTAACATAACCCTTAATTCTAGCAAGTGTTGAACTCATAGGACTCGAAATTTTGTCGAGGCAACACTATTGAGTAGAAATTCTAGCTAGGAAGGGTTGGGTTGCTAACCTGGAAAACAGAGGAAACAATCAATTCGTAACCGAAGACTTTGTTTCCATACACCATGAGCATGGGTCTAACCTATAAACAGGAGATAAGAACATATAAGTAAAAGAGTTGAAATCCTAATGTAGATGAACCACAATACAATAAAATTCTCATTAACACACTGACAAACATACTTGGGTCACGAAGAAGAAACCCATCAAAATTTTGTCACCAGAGCACACAAGATGATAACCTTACAAGCCATGAATTGATTAAATAAGATGAAGGGCATCGAGCATAGGTTTCGTACTCGGTTAGAGCTAAGGGAAGCCTAGGATAACCAAACTTAACAGAAGATTTTCCTCTGATGCAACCAAAAAGAACTCAATTAGGAGTATAGTGAGAAAAGTAGGACACCTATGCGAGACACATAAACCCAGCTATTCGGTGAAGTTTCAGAGCTCATTTTTTCCAAAGCGACAAAGACCGAATGACCCCTCTGTGGCCCCGGAAGAGGGTTTTTGATTACCTAAACAACCCTCTTTGCTTCTACATAGTCGATGCTAGGGTTGCAACTAGAATTGTTGATTAGATTGGAAAGTTGGAGATCGGTAGTGATAGGTGGAGGGTTGAGAAGGATTTTACAGATTATTTCGATGCCAACCTTGATTAACAAATGATTGCCAAGTTTGATATCCATAACAACAGGTGTCGAAAGGAAGTGATTGAATCTTCTTTGATCTTCAGTGTAACTTAATTGATATGGGATGGAAAATCGTAATACATTAACAATAACTTTAGGACTACTTTAATAAAAATGATAAACAATAAATCGTCTAAATCGTCGAAATAAACGATAATATAAGTCTTATCCATATGAATATCATTAAATCGCTTTAGAATCTTCATGATCAACTTTAATAAAAATGATAAACAATAAATCGTCGAAATCGTGAAATAAACGATAATATAAGTCTTATCCATACGAATATCATTAAATCGCTTTAGAATCTTCCTGATCAACTTTCACTTTATGTATTGGATGCTTATGATACTTACAATTCAATCTCACATATTCAAACCAACTAAAACACTCTTAGAGCTCAAGAAAATGCCACTCATCTAAATAAAGTATAACTGTATAAAATTAATATATAAGAATGTTAATTAGTTCAATTTTGTTTTTAAAGATTAATAACAATATTTTTAATTTTAAATATCATCTGTTGTAAAATTTTAAATATTATTTCTTTACAACAAATGTTTATAAGAAAATAGAAGTGCAATAATTGTTAAACGATTGTTGAGAGGAAAACTGATTGATAACAGTGGAATATACACAAATTCACAGAATGTTTGGGGTTGAAATCGTTGGAATTCATAAAAATTACTCGCACCCTTCTCGGGGTGAGGAGACTATGTTTTTCTTAGAAACCCTTTCTACAGGAATTCTACGGGAATAAAATGGTCAATCGTAATTCAACATTGAAGTGAAAATGACAATTATATGGAACTGGAAGTAGAGAACGCAAAAATTAGGTGGTGTTGTTTAGAGAATATTTGCCCCCCTGAGAATTCTGCAGAGTCAAGAGAGTTTGCACCGCATTGTTGGGAAGGATTGTAAAGTTACTGTAATCTACCAAACTTATTCGACAGATTCACATAGAGCCGACTAAAACATATAAATAAGATTTTCATATAGAAAAATACACTGGAGAGCAAATGTATTATGAGAAACCATCCATTGTGGAGAGGGCAATCGATTTAAAAGTGTCAAATATATATAAATTCACACAGGGTTTGAGGTTGAAACCCCTAAAATTCATAAAAATTACTCGCATCCTTCTCGGGGTGAGCAGAACACCAGCCCAACCCAGGGACTCGAATGGTAAGTACACAATACTGTTGAAAATGTAATTTCAACGCAGCCGTACCAACGCTCAAAACCACCGAAGCAAAACCACAAACCGCCGGTGAGTTTCTCGGGCCGCTTTTGTGTGAAGGCAGTTTTCGTACATAGGCGACCCGAGAAAATTTAGAGTTGACGCGTGGCAGAGGCATGACATCACCCTCTGACAGTTTCTCGGAAGGTAAATGTCGATTAAAAAGCTCTTCCGATATCTCTGTCCTTAGTCCGATCTACTCCATCGCTCTCCACCGTTGATTGTTCAAAGCTGCATACGAGGCTGCAATAAATGTTACGTGGAGTAAAGTTCGATTAAAAAAGCCTTCGGATATTCAACTCAGCGGATTCCAGGAGGGCAAATCAACAGTTGACTGGCATCACAAGCCTGCATCAAATAAATATTGCGTGGAGTAAAATAAACTTTGGTTGACCGCCAGTTTTAATATTAATGCATTTAATGAATTTGTCATAGTTGTAGGTAAAATATTTTAATTTTAATGTTACGGAGGTATGGTTAATTTACAATAGGTATGGGCAATGTCATATAGTTTTTAATTTTATTGTTTTTAATTATTCACGGGTGTAAGTCTTGTTTTACTGAACAAGTAAAACACATATTGTAATTTTTTTTGATTAAGTGAATTGTATTGTGAAATGGAAATGCACAGTAGTACGAAGAAGTAGGGAGTAAGAAAAACCAAGGGGAAGCATGTATCAGAAAAAACCATGAAATCTTTCACACAGCAGTGAAAAGGGTAATGTAAGTTTTGGTGAATACGTAATTTTCACACAGCAGTGTGTTGATCTTTTTATTTCTTTTACAGCAGTAAATCTTTGAAAAAAAAATTTCACACAGCAGTGAATGTAAATGAAATTTTTACACACAGTGGTGTAAAATTTCAAAGGAGACAGAGTAATTTTGTTAAAATGTTTTGGTGAATCCCTCTGAGTGAAAGAGGATGAATATGTATCAGTGATTTTTGTTTTAATGAATAGAA